>VMBQ01000148.1:0-157500 GCA_007657795.1 Dreissena rostriformis
AATCTCACACAGGTTTCACTCTAACAGTGTCTACGCATACATTCGTATTTTGTAATCTATGTTATTTTATTTTTGTTAAGATGGTATGTTTGTCATATCTGCAAAGACGCATTTGAGCGTTTAAAGTACTGATGACCGTCTTGTGCTTTATTTTAGTTAAACAAACATTATTATTTTGCAAGCGTAATTCAATAATAACATCTTCAAAGGTTTTTTTAACGTTAAATACTTTGTTTTCAGAATCACGTAGCTCAATCCCTGTGACCACCATTCTTTCAACAACTGCAAAGTCAACGAAGCTGTCAGCGCATTATGTGACTCTCTGTTCTTCCTGTTTTCTACTATGGCTGTTTTAGCGATTAAATACAATTATACAAAACCGTTGTGTTCGTTCAAAGATATATCAATAAACAAAGATTGGATTCAGCAATTCGATGAGCTCGTATTATCTCGCGACCTTCATCTACTTGTAAAGGTGATATCTAGTCGTCCGAAGCAAAATATTTAATTTCAATAGTCCCGGAGATATGCATAAGCAAATATTTTAAATATGTTATGGCTAGACAGATTATTGAATTCAAAAGTACACACACATGTATTTATATTTGCTTGCAAGTTTATTATTTCTTATTTTTAACATTTCTTATTCAAGTAACATTTTAATAGTAATATACGAATTTTGTGAAATTTACTGAAATGGTTCAGGAAATATTCATAAAGGAAACTTTGTATGTTTTCATGAAGAGAGGACATTTTACTAAATTAGCTTATACCTGCCTTTGCTCAAACTTTATGATCTGTTTTCGCATTTTAGTATTATTTTCTAAGGAAATATAAACATCTTCATACGGAAATAAACATCGCGTGATTGCCTCATACCCACGTTACACAGACTCCGTTCGAAGAACGTTCTAAAAAAATGTGACTAAACGGGCTCGAACTGTGTGAGAACGGAGTGATCGTAGTGGCAACGTGTTACGAACTGTCTTCGAACTTTGCGGACGGCCTGAAACGGGGTTGAACGGGAGAGGTGTTTCAGAACTTTGAGCCTACTCAAAATTTTCTCCCGATCATCCCGTTCTACAATTTAACGTTGTAACAAGGTACTGGAAACGGAATGGACGTACTAAGAACGGATAGGTCGTACTAAGGTCGGGTTAGGAACGTGCCAGAACGTAGTGCGATCGGACCGAAATTACCTGTACGATGCCACACAGATCATGTCCGCTTCTAGTCCGTCCAATCCGTTCTCAGAAAGACCGATCAATCAATATAAACTAATAATTGTTAAAAAAATACGGCATTTTAGAACTTTTCTTTTTTCGTCATTCGTGGTTTACAGTCCCTTTAAAACTTAGTTTGTCTTATGAAATGCCTGTTATTGGTCGGGGTCATATTTGATGTTGATTTATTCCTACCACAATTCAAGGCAAAACGAAAACATCAAAAAAACAATCACCGACACTTTTGACACGGATGGTTAGTTATACTAGTTTGTCACGTGATATGATTTTTAAAGATATGTCGAACCAGATCGTTCTTCAGAAGCTTATTAATCACATAAGTAGGCGTTTAACGGTTAATAGTCATTGCACATACAAAGCGTTCATCTGACTGTTTATTATTGGAGACATGACTGGTGCATTTCACGACAACTTGAACTTACATTCAAGAATATATTCAAACAAAACAACACAAATAACGCTGATATATTTAATGGTAATTGACTACCCTAACCGCTTCATACGTTTACGATCTAAACATTGTACGAAATGCAGAATGCGAAGAACCAACCCCAATTATGCAACTTTCAGAATTCGAATCAACAACGAAACATAACGGATTGCACATTGCTGAAAACAACGAAGTCACCACTGCGTCGTCTGCATTTCAAGGTGTTGTTATTTTTTTTTCATTTAGCGTATAACGTTGTTTAATAAGTATTTTCGTTGCTCTGTCT
Source organism: Dreissena rostriformis (assembly GCA_007657795.1). Lineage (NCBI taxonomy): Eukaryota > Metazoa > Mollusca > Bivalvia > Myida > Dreissenidae > Dreissena > Dreissena rostriformis. The sequence continues at coordinate 1,961 of VMBQ01000148.1, forward strand.
CCATCCCATTATTTTATTAAGAATGCACTAGACCTTAAATAATATGATTACATTCGATCGTAACGGGATTCTAGTTTATATAAACCAAACCATTACCGAATAAAGTTTTTGTAGTATGCATGTTACTACATGAATTACTTCACTGTGTATTTCATGTTTTAGATCACATCCTTAATCATACTATATAATAATTAGGCGAACGTGTCTAAAGCATGTATTTTTATGTCTGAAATCGTTGATGTTTTTTTTTTTTTTNTTTTTTTTTTTTTTTTTTTTTTTTTTTTTTTTTTTAAAGAAACAGCTATACTTGCCGAAACCGCTGTTGGATGTTTCGCTGTAGGGCTTGGGATAGGCACTGGCATCTTATATTCATGCGTCTGAATTATGTTAAAAACTATGAATATTAATTCTGAAGTTTCATAAAATAGTTAATCAAAAATTATTATCATGTAAACATGTCAGATGCTTACCAAATAACTTAACACATGGAATATAACAAAATGATGTTGGAAGTAATGTTGGGCATCGGGCAAACAAACATGACCATTAGGAGAAACACACTATACAGTGATTTTCTTTTTTCGACAATAAAGGTAAACGAACAAGAAGTAAATCTTCTGCAGAACATGAATACCCCGAGGTGACATTGCCAGAGCAAGAAACGAGTAAGAAAATGTAGATATCTGTTTAGAGACCACACGAGCAAAATTAATTTTGTATTGAATCCAGTTATGTAATCGATCATGTATTTAGTGTTAAAGAAATAATATGGTACTTGATTTACAATTTCTTAAAAAATGTACATAATCATAATTCGTGGTCGAATGTTAAAGCCTCCCTTTAACAAACTAAACATATTGCGCACGTAATGTTAGCTCTCAATGCCTGTGTCGTTTGCTTGCAGGTCTTAAAGAATGTAGGCACAACACAAGGTAGTTGTAGTTATCCATTAATACAGATAAATGTAATGTCGATGTTAATACATATATACATTTTACGTTCTGATATGTAAGGTTTTGTCTTAAGTTTGTCTTGCTTAATCTCACTTATATAAACTAATTATAGTATGATGCTACAACACGTTCAAATAATATTCTTTATTGCTTTGATGTCGTCGCTTTTTTACTTTAATTGACTACTGATATTTTCCGGATTACAATGTACACTTTAAATTTAGCTTGAAAACATTTTATTTATTGCAGTTTGTATTCGACGCCTATTTATGGGATGGCAAACCAAGCTTCGGCGACCACTTATGAAGATGATGTCTTTCTCCAATCCCTTTGACAATTGGTCAAATGACCATCATTCGAATCAACACGGGTTTTCACTTTCGGATATTATTAAACTTACGTCCACCAATGAACAACCAATGAGTGTACGAAATTATAGACGTGTGTCGTCGAATTCCATTTAACGACGTTTAAAAGATAATACTAGTGTTTCCAATTTATGACTTTTAATTTCAATGAAACATGTTCTAATATTGTATCTCACGTCACTATTCCATATATGTAGTACTTAGACGAACGGTAATATCACAGGGTAACACGAAAAATTAGTGTACCACTCATGAAAAAATCTGTGTATTTTTCCATTTACCAAAATTTATCTCATATGTTAGTAGTAATAATACAGAAAAAAGGCATGTTCAAGTACTTTTGCATTCAGACAACTAGCCGCGTAAACGTTTATTACTGATCAGGGCCCGTATTCACAAACCCATTATTAGACCTAAGAATACAGAATCGACTTAGAACCAAGAACAAAACATCCAGCGTTTGAATATATACAGGCTACCACTGGTGATTATGTCATGAAGAAAATGTTCTACATGAAGAATGATGTAGAAAGAGGTGGTCAGTTCCAAGGTTGACTAAAATGAAAGCAATTCTTGACAATTCCAATTTAAAGAATATTCTTAATTCTTAGACTTAAGTCTAAGATTTGTTTGGTGAATACGAGCCCGGAACGTAGATATTTTTGCTATTCAGTCGTGTTTCCGTTCCTCAATATTTCTCTCCAAAGAGCTTAAGACACCGGTGCGAAAATGAGATCGTATGATATAAACAACAAACTACTACGACCCAATTGTACAACTATGTCAAGATGCAACTTCAATGCAAATGTGTCGCCGATGCTTTTATTTTTTAAAATGCTGTATTCAGAATTCGCTACATATTAATCGCTTTATACCTTAATACCCGTTAAACACGTTTTATGAAATCTATCCATTTTGATTACTTGTGTTTTTTGTTTATTGTAATAAACCACTTGCCAGACAGAGGGACACCACTCAAATGTATAAGACAAGACAGACATTACATAGTTTTTCATTCGATATATTTACATATTTAGATCACAGTTTTAAAAGTGATATTATAAATATGAAAAATTATCAGCGTAGCTTTTGATCAGTGTTTCTACAAGTATAAATAACAAAAAGTTTCATTTTTAAATCACCACATTTAAACGAAAAGGACATTTGGGTTTAGAAAACATATACACGTACAACAATATGTAAATGTTATAAAGTAATGATACATTCGAATCCAATAAAACGCAGACGTTTGTTTCATAATAAGCCACAAAACTATCCGCACATACGTAGTATTTTGCTTTATTTTGATACGTATATGTATCGTTATATGTTTTGCATATCTACACATCGCTGTATCATTATAATTATTCGTAGTTAAATTTCTTACGTTACATGTACAACTTCATATCATCGATAAGCTCGAAGATGTTTGTTTTGTTAAAGTTTCATATATATGCTTATTATTTACTTTGCAATATTACTTGATTCATGTTTTAGGTTCAAACATCGACGTTTTGTCTTGTCTTATTGTTGATGATCTATGTGCTCATTATATATTTAATTTATCGATGGACATAATACTCCCTTGATAATTTGTTTCCAGCTAAGAATATCAGTTTATTTCGGTGTACGTTGAATAAGTCATTGCGTCGATACATAGTCAATATATGTATATATGTGTGGAAACTTTGTTCTTAGATTATGTCAATTATTGAGTTTTATATCACATTATATATAAGCATTGCTCATTTGACAATTTCATAACTTGTCTCTTATGTTCATGTAGGTATTGACTTTTAAAATTAAAATGTTAATATGGAGTAGTGGTTTAAGTGTCTTTCCATATGCACCAAATAAAAATTATTGCCAAGAAACTTCTTCCATTAAGATAAAAAAATAAAAGAGTTAAACTAATGTCATTCTTAGACGCAGACGCAGTTGTATGGGTTATATGTTAATACTTTGTGCAACATTTGCTTTGATGAGTTAGAAGATTATATGTACTGATTATGCGATTTGTAACGTAAATGTTAAATTGATTCAAATGTCAAGCAACAAATATTGTTTTCAAAAACAGGTCATTGCAGATTTGACCTTAAGAAAAATATTAAAAAGCCATAAATTGTCGTACTTCTAACATATTCTGGTTTAAAATATTAAATGAATGGGCACAATAAGTAGCGTTCGCGAATAAACACGCATATATGTATATCAGCTGTGATTTTTTCACGTTGTATTATAAATGAATTAATTGTTAGAAGTTCATACATGGAGAGAGTTGATTATATGGACAAAATGTTAAAGGCATAATTTCCCATAGTGCTTTCCGCTGTAGGTCAATTAATCATATTAAGTAACAATACAGCACTGAATCATGATATGAAAATGTCGTGATTGTATATTATTAAAAAGGTCACGACACTTTCGATATGCAATTGAATAAAATATCAATAAAGTTCCTCACTCAGTTGAGCATATGTTCTGTATGTAACATTTATTAAAAGAGAGTTTAAAATGCATGTTTGGATATGGGGAATATTAAGCAGCTTAGCAGGTACAATACCCTTATGTTATCTGCGCATGTGCTGTGTCTATCGTGTTCTGTATTGAAATATGTTTAATAAATCCGATATAAACAATAAAGAAGACTGTCGTTCAGGTCTCGTGTGCATATTCAATGTTCAACGTTGTAATATGAATTGTTATATTTATGCGTAACGACGATGATAATACAGCAAAACGTGAAAGCATTTATTTTACTTCCACCAAATTGATTAAAAGTCATTTGCATATAACTCTGCTAACAAGATTTAACCCTTGCACGGTCAATCCACTCGCTTCATGCTGTCTGAAATTAATGTATATTTGCTTCAGCTCTTATCATTTCCCAGCCAGTGATTTCTCCACATGGTATAGTCAACGTTTCTCGAGGTGAAAATCTGACGTTGACATGTTCATACGAGGAGAAGCCATCCGACCTGGGAACAGTATGCAAATGGAGCGAAATTCTAAGCGGCTTTAATTATCCAATTTCGCGGATGTACTTGTTGTACAATAAGTCCACCTGCCTGAAGACGTTTCCTGATGATAATCTGTATGGAAACGGTTGTCATGGGGACAACGTTTTTTCAATAACCATCTTTAATGTGCAAGAGGGTACTAATGGAACACAGTGGATATGTGAGCAGATGGTCGGGAAAGACAATATGGCTCTCAGCCTACCCGTGACCTTGAATGTGATCGGTAAGAACTTGTGTATGATTTGATGAAATGTGGTTCTGGCTTAAATAAAGCGCATAATCAATATAACAGCGCACGATGCAATTTCTATTAAATATTCTTTCGTCACCTTTGTTCATTTTAAAGACCGGACTCAATACCAAAAACCAAGACAAAGTACTCAGGTAAGCGTATAAAATATAGGCATTGACGTATGGCTGAATAAATTAACAAAATAAAAGGACATTTGAACAAAGCTATGTTTTAATACTTTTGAACTAGTGAAATGTACAATTTATGATATAACGAGTACATCAATCCTTAAAGTTGAAGTAAATGATTGGAACTAACCTGTCTAAAATTACGAACATGTTTCAATATACCATTCACAATTATAATTTTTTGATATCGTTACCAGTTGAACTGTTCTTACTACATTCCAATTCGCTGTAATTTAAAGAATATATACGTTAAAAATAAATGTTTACTGGTGATGGCCATTACAACTTAGACGCCAATGTTGACGTTCAACCGACTTCTGTGTTCATTTGAGAGCTATTGTCTACACCTGTAGAAGTGAAAAGGACCTATGTTACTTAATATTAATAGTTTATATCAATAGTTATTACATATAGATCATCCAGCCCATCAACATTTGCAAGCGGTTACTGGCTCGGCGACAGAGTTGTCGGACGGATAAGACTTTATAATTGACAAAATATCAGTTTCATTAGTTCATGCAACACGTAGGCCATAATTATCCCAGCAGTAACCGAGTATACACTGTTTTAAACTTGGCGTATACAAGCGTTTTATTTAAGTTTTGAGCGCCCAGAACCATGTTTTAACCTCTTATGTTTGCCTTAATCGTTTTTAGCTTGAGTTTCGGTTTGATCATTATTATGTTCGGTGTAAATTGTTCCACTTTTCCATGTTACTGCACATTCAATTGCGTCATATTCCTGAAGATTGTGATACAATACAGTATCTCTATATATATAGCCAGCCCTTGTGAAACATATGTACACATTCCCTAATTGTTTCTATCTATAAATAATTAGAACTTGCTTTCGATTTTTCAACTTGCTTAGTATTGGCATTTATATGGTTTTAGCAAGTGAAAATGTACGAATACATGCTTTTCAATTAGCATCGTTCATAAACACGCATTAGCTTGATAAGGATATGAACAATTGTTGACCGGAAATTATAAAAGCTAAACAATTACGATCAGTCCGTATGCTGAAAAGGACAGTATCATTGAAAACTTTATTAAAATTAAATTTATTAAAAAAATCTTTCTCATAAGAAATCTCCTGCAAAACAAAAAGAGAGTCATACATTCCAATTAAAAATTAAAGCCGTACTAAATTAAACCTGCTACGAAATAATTTTTCTCACGAGCGCTAACTCCTATCAGCACAACTTATCGGATTGCTTGTTGTTGCACTGTTTGAGTAAAACCAATTCAATGTGTGTTTTAATTGTATGGAGTGCCTGATTATTTAAAAAAATCCTAATAACGTGCAATATATTTTTTAATTTATATTATATGTTAAAGAAACAAACATAGAAGATATTTTATTATTAAACACACATCATTGACCAAAGGAATGTTTTAGACTCGGGTTCCAACTCACTGAAGAAGTTCTACACCACACATTACGTTGTGATCACCACCATAATAGACCAAAGTGTTACAACTATGTTGGTTTCAAACATATCGCATTTTTCATCTACTGGGCAAAATGAGTTGGACTCTGATACACCTGGTGATTATATTTTGTGTTTATTTATTTAAGTTATCTACAGTTATTTTTGTAGATTGACTATTCATGTGTTCAAATGTTTTTTTTTAATGTACTTTATTAGTTGACATCGTAAGTATCATAAATTATGCTATACATTTTAAAGTACACGTATGTTGCGTTTTATCATACAAATATATTATGAACTTTGTTGAACTATGTTGTGTTAATTTATTTTAGTAACATACAGTTATTTTTTTAGATGGAATATTAATGTTTTCTAATGTGTTTTTTCTTTATTAGTTGACATCATAATTATATAAACCATGCTATACATTTTCAAGTACGCATATGTTGAGTTTTCATAATAAAATTATATTATGAACTTTGTCTGTTTTCTCTAATGTTTGTATTTAATATCTTTTTACACGCACACACAGACACACATACATTAACATGACAACATCCATATACATGTACACATATAATACGCGTACATTCAAAAACGGCAAAACCATTACATAACATTGTGCTGATTATGATGATGTCACATGTAAAACATTATTTTTTGGTTTATGTTTTTACCGTTCTACCAATATTATTTCAGATTCAAAGCGAGATGTCAGTCGCTTGGAAACGTACCTAGCTATCGGTATAGCAGCCTTCATTTTAGTGAGCATTATCATCGGCGTCGGAGCGACGCAAATAGTTGTTCACCAGAAAAATAGTAAGAACATTCATGTTTTCAGGTTTCGATCAATTATTCAGTCCAAAATATTAACCTTCTCAAATAAATAATCATTAAAGAAACACAATTTAATATGCACTTCCAAAGTTTATTCGGCCACGTGGGTAGAAGTGTAATACTTCGATCGAAAGCATCCGGAAATGTTCATTGTTATTCAGTGTTGCCATCTTGTTTAAATGTTTAATACAACGTTGTATTTTACAAACCCGTATGACAGATAGAAGATCCAAAAGGCACGTGTCGCACGGAAACACAAACATCGAATTAGGTATGATTTGGAGAGACAGATCGACAAAGTCACCTATTTGGTGTGCTTACTTTTATGATTAGAGTCTAATGCCTTGAATAACTGTCATGCTTAATGGTATTTTTCATTTTAGAATACATATCAATTTTATTTTGCAAGAAGACATTTAACAAAAATATGTAATATAAACTGCTTTTTCTGAACATTAAGTGAACATTTTATGGGTGTTTTATTGCACAGATGCCGTAACAGTTGGAGAACACAACAATCTTCGAAGGTAGATTTTTTTTTAAGCACATTTAGAATTCTTTATGCTAAATATATTTAAATATAATGTTTATTCACATGTGCATGTAACCTATTATTTATAATCATTATAACATCGACTTTTCAATCTACTTTTATAAGTTAGCGTCGACCATTCATATGCTCATACATGTATTTATTTTATGACAGGGCAATACCGATTATAAAGTACATATATACAAATAAATTCAATGTCAGATACTTTTCGCTTGGCTGGATCTTACTTCTATTTTTAAACTTGTCTACATACATTTTCAGTGTTTCTCAAGTTGCACTGACATATGAAAAGCTGCAGATAAGGAGTGAAGCATTGTATGTACGCATTACAGCCAACTTAAACTCAACGACAAACTTATAATGCCCTGCACGTATTACTGCATAATCGCTTCCTCAAGACCATACTTCGAGACAGATCGCGTTAATACCTAACTGATATTTCCCTTTATTATGATTTTTGTTAAATGAAACACATTACTGCTCATACGTAATACAAACATGTATTGTGCATAGAAAAAAATTATGCGTTAATTGACGGTTCTGAACATAATTGTTAAATTTGACTATTTGTGTATAATATATGTTTTATATGATGATAATCACATTCGAAGTTAAATGATTGCACATTACGCTGCTATTGTTTTGTACACAGGTTCTTTATTATCTCCGTTATGGTATGGTTTCATTTGCATTGTGTAAGAGTATGTGTGAATATTGTGACAAAGGGAGGAGAAATGCTAATAACAATAACTTGAATATCTGTAATATATTCACATTAACTTGCATGTTTTATATGATCAATAAAACGTTATTAAAATGTTGCGGTGTGTTTGTTCTTTATGCATGAACAGTATAACAACTCATGCGCATATACCAATAACAATTATTCTTTTTACATGTTGGGAAGATATTTTCAATGAAAATGTGTATACTATGTTCGTCACGTTTTCATGTTGATGGTTTTTAATTATATTACATTTTGTAAGAGACTACAGTTCCCGTAAACATGTTTTCGAATGAAAACAAACGACAGAAATAGTTATTTATTTATAGGGTAAGGATGCGACATTTGTTAACAGATAATCATATACATAAACATCATATACATGAATAGTATGATAAATAACATTTTCTATTGTACAACCTTGTAAATAAGTAAATTATTAAAGTATGGAGCCTGTGTCTGCAAGAATATCTAGCTCAGCCCTCCTATATATGGCCACAGACTTGTCAACACATGAAAAATTGAGGAACACATTGTTAGCATAATATTACACTTGTAATATACCTTTTACTTAAACTAAAATAAAGTAAACATACACTTAATTTGATTGCTTGTTTCCTCGGTGTCTCACATATAAATGACCACAATTTACCCCAAATTTACTGAACACGAAACAATATCCAAGCTCATTGAAATTCAACTATCAGATCTTAGTTAAATGGCATATGTACTCCGCTATGCGGTGTTACGCGGAGACATTTTTTTTATAGAGGTTGATGATAATTTATTATGTATACATTCATTTTTGATACCAAATGGAAGAAATAGTCTTCAATATAGCTATAGCTCCAAAGTTTTCAAATAACATGTTTGAAAAATATCAGCGTTTTTCACCATGCTGTCTTTGTAATTTTGTTAACAATTAAACCATTAACATGGTTTAAATGGTAAGACTTAGTGGTGAACTCGTTTGACTGTTCTCTTATCATAAAGACTTCTAACTTTACTAAAACGCGTGGATTTTTCCAATCGACACCTCTTATCACCGGACCTCATTTGACACTTGACTTACTTTTGGAATTCGATGTATTCAATTGGACAAATAAATCAAATATACTGAGGCCTCCACAATGGATGCCATTTTTTTTAACGCACCATTTTGTTTGATACTGCTTTAAAAGGTGTGTGTGAATTTCTCAACCGTCATCGCGCAAATGATGTTTCATTTTTGTATACTCCGATAGAGTATGAACAACAAATACTGTTTATTTCACTTAAATTCCTCTAGATCAATATAGTGTTTGTGATGCCCCACTTTGTTTTGTCTTAATGACTTGGTTCTATAATAACCTTGTCCGACACAGAAACTATTTTACGTTGTCCTACAAGGTGAAGTGTGCGACAGATTTGAGTAGTGGCAAAACGAAAAATCATGCACAGCTATGTGACAGTTGCATGAGTTTTAAACTGTTGCATATAGTTGGTATTTACATTAAACGTTTAGCTCCCAAATCTTTTAAAGCTAGGTCTCTTTAAATATACACCTCTCATGAATTTCTTCAACAGTTTTTTCTTACTGAAGTCAATACCTCTACTTATATGTGCACAATTACTCACAGTATATCGTACTGTTTGTATGGCTCTATATTAAAAATATTTTGCAACTGTCAAGAAAATTAATAACACTATTTGCTCTCGGCTTAAATAGATATCTGCCCGCCCAACACAATAGACGACATCATTTTATGTCTTCTAAGGAATTCTTGATATAAGTAAATTTGGTAATGTCATTTTCTTGAATCAATGTTTTTGGTCGGGCTTATGAAGAAGTGTTTAAATTATTTGTGAGATAAGAAGCTCCATAAACTGTCGGTTGTAACACACTGTGCTAGTAAGGTTCAGCTTTCCACAACACGGCCACTTCTGTGTTTATAATAAAAAACCAGGTTTCTTATCAAGACAAATACATTGTCAAAATCATATTTTTGACGGAGCGATTCAAACGTCGTTATGAATAAAAAAAAACGGTTTTTAATTTTGATTCGGATATGTTCTTCAATTGAAAACGGAATTTTGTTTTGCTGTATTTACAAGGTTCATGTAAATATCTCTCATCTTCAGGATATTAATCTGACTAGAATCCTCATATGATTTTAGCTACAGGCGCACAGTCTTACCTTGCGCAAATAAATGGTTTATATTGAACACATTTATCGCAGTCTATTTATAATCATAAGCATATTCTGAGAATGTTTTAACTCTCAATATACTTAAATACTTAGAAAAATAATGTTTGTAAGCAACGAATTAAGAGTGATATTTTTTCCTTTCATAAAATCGATTGAAATCAAGAACAAGTTATAAAATGTTTATATTTAAATTATATAGTATATGCAGACCGTTATGTATACTTTATCACAATTAAAAGTATTAAGACTTTCGTCCCAATATTAAAAAAGATAAGTAGCTAACTAAAATGATTGGTTCAATACGCCGGTATTTTCCATGAAGATATTCATTACGTTCAAACATTTGAAATAAATCGAACAAATTGTATACTTCGTCTGGCAGTTTTTTTTTGTCAAACAAACTTATATTTTTGTTCAAGATGGCGTTTAAAAAGTCTTTCACTTCTAATTGTGCAAGCTACAAAGTATGGTACTCGTAAGCAGGTATACATTCATTATAATTTAGCTACACCGTTGACATAAGATACATTTATAGCAGTCAACAAACGCACACTATATTATAAAGATTTGAGTTTAAGTGTCAGTTTGCAATAAACAATTCAATATATTCATATATTTCAAGATATTTTGAAAACGCCTTGAGTAAAAAACATTGACTGACCGCGCATTTTCAAAGGAATATGTATGCCACATGAATAATATAAAAATTGTGTTGACAATTACACGCGAATAACTTTTAAATAACCTAAACTAATTTTTATACGTAGTATATATTTACATGCGTACAGTGTAATTAAATTATAATTTATCAACCGCATTTGAATACTATACTACTCATTACATTGTAGCAATAAGTCTTTTGAACGATTTCCGTTGCATATTTATAATTTAAACTTGAACACGTAGCATTTATTTGTCCAGCTTTTAATTTTGGAGAAACACTTTCTTGTGTTACAAAGCAGTAAACGACTCTATTCACTACAGTGCTTTGATTGTGAAATGAGTGCATGTTTAAAAATAGAATACATGTCATGGTCGCAAACTTTAAACTTATAGGCTGTTCATTTATCTATTCAGCTCAATCGATATTAGAATACGAGTTCTACCGGTTTACATTTTTCGGCGTTAGCTGTATACGACAGGTTTTCACCTTAGCCTGACCTTTGTAAGCGACCAATCAATTCGAATATAAATTGTCCCGCCGTTGGGCCTGAAACTTTTCGCAGTAGAAAACGTGCAATCTGCAAACAGATTTCACATTAACATTAATATGTTATTCCATCGACTTTCATTTTTTGGGAAGTATTGGGTATGAAAAGGGATACTACAGTTCGTTTAGCAACGATGTTAACTGCGTATTCAGCATGAAACAATTTTATCTCTAATGATAAAGTTTGAGAGATAGAGCAGTTTCACACTTAATTCTCGACATCAATACAGTTTGTGTGTGCCCCTTTATATTCAGAGGATTGTCAGCGCCAGAGCGTTTGTACTTAAAGGCTATGTTCTCATATTTAGTTATTATTACCATATTGCTGTCTGTGTACTAGTATATTTTAGTTCATAAAAGTATCGTGTTTCGATATCCTGATATTAGTTTTGGCCAAACCATATTTAATTGTTTTCGAAATTGAACATTAAACATGTAAAAGTATAAAGTTTTAAACAAACCGTCGTTCAAAGCGTGAAATCGTGACCTCACTTTAAGAATTGCATTCCAAGCCGCAAGGTATCAGGGAGAGTTCGCGCGGTCAGTACAGGGATCGTTATATAATACAGACGGTATCGCGTTAACTAGGTGAACTTGGATTTTATTTAGACCATCTGTTAAATGAAGATATTCGCCGATATAATTATGGTATCTCAATAAAAGAGTATTAATGTGTTTTCAACAAAACCATGATAAATATTATGTTTGATTAATTCAACAATTTTATTCCACCATATTGACCAATGTATTGAGCATGAGCGAGATGATTCCCGATACTGTTAATAATCGAATCAAATAGCAATGCCCGACAAACCACTAAACAGGTTTGTCCGAAGAACGCGCGAATACATATTTGAAATATGTACAGATACTTCGCGTGTGGCCGGTTGACTAACATATTTTTAATTTATACTTCCATTCTTATTTTTTTTTGTATCTATAGATATATGATCAGCAGTATGTAATAATGTAAAATAAACCGCGAAAACTTCGCGTAAATATCCCGTACTGCGTGAAATGCAGCTTAGAACTGCACAGAAAAAGACATATGCTATCTTTGATTTCATTCTTTAAACTCTTTACCTTTCACCAACTCCAACCACAATCAACGCCGTATATCTTTTTTTAAAGATATTTCTTGTTATGTGTATTCGAACTAGTTGGAAAAGGTTTAACCCACGTATGCGATTGAACGTACAGTTGCGCTGTATTTTCCCTTTAGTGTAGTATAAATGTAGCATGACGATATTTTCGTTATATGTTGGTTTTTATCGATATATTTGCTGAGTTATTATTATGTTGGAGTTAAGCTTTAATTATATAATATAACATACTTTATATGATGTTGTTTAATAGGATTGTGGAAAAAGATGTGCAAATGGTTATTAAATTACAAATTAATTCTGTAAATAGTATCACGTTTTACTGCATACTTATTTTCAGACATTCACACGCGACACAATGGGCGCTATTATATATTTGTATTCACTATTCTATGTGTTTTATTATCATATGTATTGATATTTATCGAATAAATCTGAATGTAATTTTATGTTCGATAAGTTTTCAACTTATATACAGTTCCCGCTTGAGTCGAATTGCACATTGCTATAATAGGGTTGAAAGCATTTGTTATCGGCAGTATACATAACACATCTGATCTCTATCAAGTATAGCCTAGAAGGAGATATTGTTATAACACTTATGCCAAATAATATGTAATTTAAACAAATATAACCTAGCAAATTCAATAATTGAAAAGATTGAACAACAATAGCATAACTTTGCAATACATGATTTGCATTTTATTTCGATTTTTTTTAACCATCTTTGAACTACAATTGGATCAAGATGAGTGTTAAATTTCTAATGCACTGTATGGAATGTATTTTCAGGTACACAATGGATTGCTCTCGAGTCTCACTTCCCGTTGTATTTTGGTATTGGAGTGCAAGATCATGTGTCGGTGAAGGTCAGTATTATTTGTGTCGATTATTTACACAGAACATATTGACCAGCACTTATAAAGTCGAAATAGCCATTTTCAGTGAAAACTTAATCAAATTACCTTAATAATAATTCCTTTAGCATCTGTGCGTTTAATTCGATTTTAAGTATTGCACATTTGTATGTGAAATTAATCAATATTACACAATGATCCTTATTACTCAACTACATTAACATGTATATTGATTTTCTTGTTTTGCGGGAAACCAAGGTCCAGTATGCAAGTGAATTGATATATCGCTTCTTTGCTTTATGTATCATTTTATAAAAAAAAATAATTACAAAATAAATTGATGTATCATTTGTTCAAGAACGTTGCTAACATCTTGGAAACAAATATTTTTCGTGGTAATATGTTTGTATATTAAATCAGCCGGACATATATTAGTCTAACCATTATACATACTTGTCAAAAAATATAATAAATATCATTCAATTTCGTTTCGTACTCAATTAGAATAAAGCAATCATATTATTATGAACATTATCCTGTTTCGGACAATCTTGTGCATGACAATACATTTCCAATCACACTTTAGTCTGCTGTTGTTTGTTTTCGTTGGTCATACACAGTTTCATAACATGATAAGTAAATGAGCTTTTTTATTTACTAAGAGACGCACTTTCAGAATACAATCAAACATGTCGTTGAGCAGTTGCAAGCTCGCTTTGCATGTATCAGATAACATGTGATTGTTACTAAAATATATAATTTAGAATCCTAAGTTATTGGGACATTTGGTCGATTATCATTTTGTTTTGTATGTAAAACCTATCGGACGATCTGTTTTTACGAGATCATAGCATGCTCCTTTAAAGCCTGATATGTTTCTTTGTGTTTGAAGGTTCAATACATGAGCTTCATATACAAGCAGGTGAAGTTATAAATATTCAATGTAAGACACGGATAGGAGGGGATGTCACACTGAGAAATAGTGAAAATAAGACCGTGATGGACTGTTTCCAAACAGAAGGATTGTGCCACAGGCGAAATTACAACGTCATCATAATTTATAGTTACATTATGAAGGACATGCTATTTGCGTTCCTGATACAGTTATTTGACAGCGGTAGTTTTAGCTGTATATCACCAGACAGTGTAAGCGTATGAAACATTCATACAACCAGTAAGTAAGTTAATCGCACATAGTGCTAGTTTATATCGTTACTCAATTTAAATTAAATTAAAAATTCATAGTATGTGGATATGCAGAAGCACATTTTAAACTAGACTGACCTGTTGTGTACCATAAACTGCGTCCGTCCACATTTGGAAGAAGGTTACATGAAATGTTCTTTTCAAAGAGATAATAAATTAAGTTTTCAACGGGTATTACTTCCGCCAACATGTGTAAGTTGTTTACCAACAAACTATAAATTTTACTGCAGATCACTACCCGATGACAATTCCAATAGGCGAACAGACCAATGCCAAATGCGTAAACGTTATAGGCGATAGCAATGACTTCGTGATAATGTGGGACCAAACTAATACTGACTGCAGTTATAGTAGCAACATCAAGAGTGTCACATTGACCAGTAAGTTGATTTGACGCAGGTACCTTGTAGCCGACATGAGCCTATAGTGCTCAATGGATATTTTCTTTTAAACATTACACAGTAGGCGATAAAGGGCTATATGGGCTTTCCTATTTTTCAAAAATGAAACACACCATTCGGTTGTTTTATAAAAGTTTGTATAACGAAAGTGTAAACGTATAAAGTTTCATATCAAGATGACCGCTGGGTAAAACCAATACACCACTGACTGAATACCATGAAATCAACCTCAAAGTTTTAAACCGACAAATATAATAAATTGAAACACATATCTTAAACGCAATTATAGTAACAGACTATCTATGGTTATCTGTGCTGTGTCAATAGTGTGGTTTCATTAGGGAGCTATTCGCCCGCTCGATATCGATTATTAAAGAAATGCACAATTGTTTTAATCAATAACTGTGTGTCACCAAACATTCGATAAAGTAAAAGATCTAGAACCTTAAGGTAAATTATTGATTGGATTAGTTAAATATTCAACTTCATAAAAAAGGGCTATATTTATACGAATTAAATGTAAACTATATTACTTCAGATTTTAAATATATATGAAATCAGCTTTCATACCTCTTGACCTGTGCATTACTTTTATGTGTAACATTTATTAAAGGTTACCCATAAAGTTTACTTCATAGATTATTCCAAAAGTATATATAAATTGTATTTGTTTATTAATTTAACACAATTTTAATGTCATGAAGCTGTGTAAATAAAATCTGTAGTTGCTATTACTTCATTAAATCATTTGCTATTTTGTACGGAGTAAAGTATTGAAAGCAGTAGTCCATAAATGTGTTTTTTTATATAACATTTTGAAAGTTTCTACTGAGAACCTTACCAATCAAAACGCAAAATGTCGAGCCATGTTGTTTCCTTCTAGTGTATAGCTCCATATGGGATAGCAGGGCCTGGTTGCTCATAACTTTAACGGCCAGTTAAGCCAATAGACGTTTATTTTTGGATCAAGTTATTTATGTGACTAAATTGTTCACCCTTTAATATTGATGTCAATTGTACACAAATGTGCTTTCTCTAATGATTTAAAATGTTTGATAATGACATTGCTTTTAAAATTAATTTTATTTGGGTCTGAAGTTAACAGATTGTTACATTAACTGGCCATTAACGTTTGAGCAACCGGGCCGTGATGCCTCTGGAGTAAATGTACATGTAAATCTGAAAGATTGTTCATATCAAGTGGGTTTGTTTTTTTAATACGAGTAAATGAATCAATGAAACGTAAATTGGAATATTGTTTCGTGAACTCGGAGTAAATATTGTCCTTTAAAGAATTGTCAATTTAAACAGATTTAAATCAATATATAGACTTAGGCTTCAATATAGGATGCTTTGATCTCTACATCTACATCTACATCATACGTCGGCGCAGTCAAACCTAATTACCTCACCTCTCACTTCCAGACCAGACAGAAACCGTCATCTATATGTGTTATATCTCGTCATATAATAACTGCATGGGCTTCGGAGGAGTGGCAAACGCTGAGGCAGTCGGCTCTGGAATTAAACGCAGCATTGATATAACAGGTTGGTTTTTAGCATATCGTACATGCATTAAACGCAGCATTGAGATTACAGTAGTTAGTTAAGTGTACTGTAAACATTTTTAAACGTTATGGTGAGACACCAAAACATACAGTTTTGTAGGTTATTGTACATCTCTTTAACGCAGAATTTTGTTTGCAAATATTTGCGTAGTGTATTGCTCGTGTATTTAACGCAGCATTGATGTGAATATAGTTTTGTATTGCAGCATTCAGTTTTAAAATAGTTTTTAGTGTAATGTACATATACTAAGCGAAATATTCAGCATACAGATAGATGTGCATTGCAAATTACATGTATTGAACGCAGAAATGATATAACATGTAGTTTGGTAGTCGATTCTACATTCATCACACGCATCGTAGTCTGGTAGTATTGTAGTGTAATTCACATGTTTTAAACGACGTATTTAGAATTTTGATTTTAAATGTTATTAACGTAGGATTGAGAGTACCGACTGTTTTAACGAGTATTTGAAATGTTTGTAAAGCAGCATTGAGTAACATTCAGTAACGTTGTAGTGTGTTGTATGTCAAGTCGTAAAAAGGGTATCGTTTTGCTCTAGACTTTTTATCAATCATGTTTATGATCGACCAAGAGAGCTTTAACCATAATTAAAAATCATAAATAATAATGTTATTTGTAAAATGATGCACATATATATATCTTTATTGCCTCCATTTTCTGAAGATGTACATGATACAACAACAATATAAACAAAGCACAAATACAAATGACAGTAAAGGTAAATAAGAAAAGAGTTAGTTAAATGGCTATACATATATATACACATTAGTAGAGTTCGAGCGTGCCCCTTGGTTATTCCAAGAGTTTACTTTGTTTCTGAAAACTTTGAACGAAGTAAACTCTTGGGACCATTGGAACCATCATTACGAAAACTAATTACGAAAACTATTTGTTTGACGGTAAAACTTAGGTTAACAAGTTTCGTAATGTTCTAACGCTTGTCGCATTGTTTGTGGTCAAGGTACAGATCAGTGAACGACTTTAAGTCCGCCTGACGTAGAGGTTATACAAAATACTGAACACTGATATTTTAATGACAATCGTAAATACAACTCAAATAAGGGTGTGGATGCAAATGATAATACACATAAAAAATGCGACAATCTAAATATGAAAAACACGTGAGCAGGAAGCAATGGCTTTTTTAAAATTGTATAACTCATTTCAGGACAAAAAGACGGTGCGTCTAACAACATCGGTGTCATTATCGGCGTCGTATTCGGTATTATATCTGCCTTCGTTACTGCTATCATATTTTACCTGAGGAAGCATTTAGCAAACAAATGTCAAGGTATACACATATAGTGTGTACACGTTTGTTTCTAGAATAAGGTAGTTTTGTATGTGAGTTTTATAAAAGCACTAAAAAGGCCTTATTTGAAAAATATATGAAACGGTTTAATGAAAATTAGATCAAAGCAATTCAAAAATAAAAGCTGTACATTAAATCACCTTTAATGCATATAAAATTGTATTCTAATTATAAAATGTGGTCGCAGACTCAAAGACGGAGTTGTAGTAGTAAAATCCTTTCAAAGACAGTAAACTTGATGCATGAAATATATTTGTTTCATAGTATTTTCCCTCTAAAATATTCTTCGTATTCGAGAGAAAAAGAAATAACTTTTGATGTTTGTCTTTGTCTTTTTTATACAAGTTTTAGTTATGCACTAATTTTAAAACAGTTACTTTGTTCTTAAGCAGTACGTTATGCTTTATACAAAATTGATTTCTAAAAAAGACAAACTAAATTATGATGATATAGGTATTTCGTACACATATGCGTTAATAATGAATGTAATTGTAGGATTGCAACACTGCTCCGAGTTAAAGATTAAGATCTGAAACGTTATTTCTAATCTAGGCATATGCTTTTACTGTCAAGGCCATACCGATCAAACGTAAACATACTATCAAATATNCAACGTCATCATAATTTATAGTTACATTATGAAGGACATGCTATTTGCGTTCCCGATAAAGTTATTCGACAGCGGTTGTTTTAGCTGTATATCACCAGACAGTGTAAGCGTATGGAACATTCATACATCCAGTAAGTTAGTTAATCGCACATAGTGTTAGTTTATATCGTTACTCAATTTAAATTAAATTAAGAATTCATCGTATGTGGGTATGCAGAAGCACATTTTCAACTAGACTGACCTGTTGTGTAGCATAAACTGCGTCCGTCCACAATTGGAAGAAGGTTACATGAAATGTTCTTTTCAAAGAGATAATAAATTAAGTTTTTAACGGGTATAACTTACGCCAACATGTGTAAGTTGTTTACACAGCGAAAAATATTCGTCGTCAAAGACTTAGTGAAACAAGTTGTCAAACATTTGTCAAACATAAATTAAAATCCATTCGTTTGGGGCGTTCATGCTGCCCTCGTCACATTTTTCCCTGTGTACGTCTTTGATGCATTTTTTAGGGTATGTGAGGCCTTAATTGTTCTAAAATTACCGTTTTTAATGCATTAATATTGTATATATAGACTGTTTTAATAATATCAAGGGCATTCCGTAAAAACAAATATATAGTGTTTAAACCAAACAAATTCCGTTATATAGCAGTATGATATCCATTGAAGACCGTACCCGGGTAAGGCGACGGTTTTGTAGCGTTTTAGCTGTATGCTAACATTTAACTCACCTGCGTTAGTTGGTAAGCCCAAACACCCACCTGTTCGTATGCTTATTAATTATAACTTTGTTTTAAATATTGCTAGGTACTTGAAATCATATTGAGAAGAAAACGCACACACTAAAAACCAACCTTCATACACATGTAATACATTCAGGGTTACAAATTATGAAAATCTTCGGGTTTGAGCATAACATGTCGTTTCATTCTTGAGGTAAGCCCTTTGTATTATGCCCAGTTTAAAAACGCCCGAAACGCGTGGATTTATGGTTAAATAAGTGCTCTTATCTTTGGAGCAAGAATCACTTAAATATATTTAAGGTCAATGTCAAAGTTTACGCAAAAATCACAAATACGCAATCAAGCCCTAACGTCTGGATTTTAAATATCGCGAGCAAAAGCTCCCTCGATAAAATTGTAATGTCACCAATATGGATCCATTAACATATTAACAGTAATCTCATATTCAAGATATACCAGGCTTCTGTCAATCTATAAACTATCGAAAATGCAGCTATACGATATGTTCGAATTCATAATGAAAACAAATAACACTAAAATATAGTGACACAAGCTTAAGCATTCACATTAAGAACAGTAAAATAAATAAATGCATTACTATCGGGCAACATAAATCATAGATAAATTGAAAGCAATCGAGTTTTAGTCAATATTTGAAGGTTGGTTTCAAAAGCAGTTTACATTTTTGCGTATGCAGTTAAGAGTTAGGAAATTAACAGTCAAACGATAGGCATATAGCATAAAACCATTTGTTCATACACAAGTCAAAGAATATAACGTTAACGGAAATAATATAAAAATAAATGTTCATATGAAAAGTGTTTAAAACACAACCAAATAATAATGAAATGGATTAAATATAAAAATTAACACAAAATTAGTATAAAATACTATATAAAGTTAATTAATCAGAACGACAATGTGGAACCATATAAAGCTCCAATGTGTACTTGTAATTGTAGGATTGCAACACTGCTCCGAGTTAAAATTAGGATCTGAAACGTTATTTCTAATCTAGGCATATGCTTTTACTGTCAAGGCCATACCGATCAAACGTAAACATACTATCAAATATGAAAGTCACATATATTACCAGTATGATATCAACTATTCTCTTTCGTATGATTCTCTAATTTAAAACAAAAAACACGAAATAACACGTACTTTTGATTTTATTGTACTTACAACAGTATGCAAAGATACTACCCTGACATTCTAAAATAATTTCAAATCTTAAAAATCTCCCATTTTAAAGATATTTAAATTTGAAACTGTGAATGTACACCTAATCATTTACAGCCGACACATGTACACGAGATATCCAGAATAAGGGTACGTCTATTAAAAGTTGCAAGATGTTTCAGCTTTTTTCATTTATTTACAGTTATCTCTGTTATAACCTCTGC
This sequence comes from Dreissena rostriformis, assembly GCA_007657795.1. Taxonomy (NCBI): domain Eukaryota; kingdom Metazoa; phylum Mollusca; class Bivalvia; order Myida; family Dreissenidae; genus Dreissena; species Dreissena rostriformis. Next base: position 22,903 of record VMBQ01000148.1, read on the forward strand.
CCTATTGTCAACATGATACCTTAAAATGTTTTTTGGCAACCTGTAGCTGGTTTAATTCGAACTATTTTGATAGAAACATATGGATTTAAATTCCCACGTTCAAATTAACCGCAATTTATCAGATATTATCGGGTATTTGTTTGACGTCGAGGACGTTCAACTAGCAAAACCATGGCGTAACCTATTGTGTTTTATGAATATGTCAGCGTTTATTAGAAAAAAATCCAAATACGGAAAACCAACGATACACCAATCATAGCTAGAAGCAGAAATATAAGTCTGTTAGAACTGTGCAATTCATAAAAGCTANAATATGTCAGCGTTTATTAGAAAAATAATCCAAATACGCAAAATCAACGATACACCAATCATAGCTGGAAGCAGAAATATAAGTCTGTTAGAACTGTGCAATTCATAAAAGATATTTTGAAACACAGTAAGGAACTAACAAATACAAATAAATTATCACAACAATAAATACATAATCAGTATGGAAGTACATATCATTTTTGTGTTGTCATCTTAATGGTAATTTAAAGCTAAGTCTTTAATGTCTTAAATGTTCATTCGTGAACTTTTTATGGTATTTTAGGTTGAATTTGCGATCATTTTGCTATATACGATCATATCAGTAAAATACATGTATAAGGAAAGATATGTAACTAATAAACTTAAAATATTTCTGTCATTGAAAACCCTTAAAGTAGGAAATAACTAGGCCATAGTATTAAAATGTTAACGATAAAAAATGGCCGACCTTCCCTATTTTTTGTTAGATGTAAGTGTAAACGTGCCACTTATGTGTCGGCCTATTCTCAAATATTGATCGGATATATATACATATATATATAGATATAGATATTTATATAGTTTAATGTAGTTCAACTTGTTTGTTAACTCAAGTTATATCTCGAGATGTAAATTTTAAACCTTTCAAATATCAAATGGACTGCGAACATAACATAACTTAACGTTCACGTTTAACCTAGCGGATAAATAAACGAGATATGATTTTGCTTGTATAGTGCGCACATACCAATCCAAAATGGTGAGTTCAGTTTCATTGTATTAACTCTTTGTTGTTACAACTATTAATATCTGTAACATCTGTGTGTATATTTAGAAATTTGGAACTGAGAAATAAATGAAGTTTGTGTACACGTCAACGAATAAAAACAAATTAAAGAGTGAGTTTAAGTGCATATTCGTTGGTGTATTTGACTGGTATATTTCGGATGTTCATTCGGATCTCCTTAATTCGCATTATTCTTTTTTTTGCAAGTATTCATAATGTGTTAACGTTATTTTGCGATTATTATTTTAAAATGATCGCCAGTTCAACCAAGATATTTATGGTCAGCACAAATAGTAGGTGTTGGCTGTCTGTTGACTATAGCCATCAATCAAATTCAAATTAGCATGCATGCACGTTTTTTTAACTTACCCATGTATTGACCTTCATTGCTTTATAATATATTTATAATATCTACGGATCCTAAAATACATAGCGGTGTTTTTTTTAACTAATTGGCTGATGTATTTACACTGATACAACTACAAATGACATTTCAGTGAATGTATTGTTTCTTGACATGTATTCCGCACTAGAGCCCAAGAGCATGCTCCACAATATCACCAAAATAACCAACCTCACTAATTCACATGGTTCTAAAAATGAATATTAAAGCCAAATAAAAATGGTTACGTCATAGTTAAGTTACACCTCTCTAGCCGAATCAACTTTTTAAAATATTATACTGGTATGTATTCTTATTGTATTGAATCATTGCGATCTTACAAAATACAATGTTTTCAGATCGGGTGGAATGTCGGACCGAATAGTCGCGTTATCTTTATGAATGTCCTCGATTTGTGCAGAAAACTATTCGCAATGTGTATGCACTCATATCGTTATCTTTGAGAGCCATGAATTATTTAAACCATTTAATACCAGTCCTGCGTTTTAGGATTTGAAAATTGCCTCTTACGATTTTATTTATTGAAGAGTAACTTAGGCAAATGAAAACGTTATATGTGCTTACCATGTAAGCTGGCAAACAAAACACACACATCCAATAAGTAAATAACTAAATTTACGATAAAATGAATATTTTTTAAAAAGAGCACTATAGTCACGTAATTGTGAAAAGTATATTAAATGGAGCAGTGGTATTGTTAAATATGAATTATACAAATCCCAATTTTTACCGGTTTGGTTTTATCTAAGACTATGTATTCCTATACAATCATTAACGTCGCTTGTTTTACGAACCAATAATCAAAATTAAGAACCAAATATATATAGCAGTGATAAAATTATTATAAACAAACTAGCTGTACAAGCAGGCGAGAAACGTTTTATTAAAACGTTAAATAAAAATAAACTTTTTTCTATTTCGATATAATCAGAAGGCGAATGAAAAGCACAAATAAATAAAAAAATATCTATCTAAGATATCTTCAAAAGACTCTCAAAGCTTTGTGTATTGCGAATACTTACCTTTTATATCTATTAAGTCCAGTGTTTGTCCTAGAATATTGTTAGTTATTGCAACAGTATATCCATGACTTGTGCCAATGTTTTGTTTCATCTGTCACCCATGGATGACTAACGAAAATATATGCTTATGAAACCAGTTCTACAATTATTTTGCTTTGCTTTAATTTTAGGTCTATCGTCAATAATCGTCGACAAATACACACAGCCAAAAGTTTAAGGGCATTGACTAAACTCGCAGTACTTCTTTAGGATTAGAACGTGCTACCTTTTCATTTGTGTTCATAACATGGTTTCCTGCATACCGCCAATCCGATTGCATAGTATAGTTATACTTTGAAACTATTCCGGCGACATTTAAAGTTAGAAGAATTGGCCACGAAGCACACTTTTGTCGTGTTCTGAGAAAACTGGGCATAATGCTTGTGCGTAAATTGTGCGTAAATTGTCATACCAGATTAGCCTGTGCAGTCCGCACAGGCTAATCAGGGACGACAATTTCCGCTTTTATGGAATATTTCGTTTAAATGATATGTCTTCTGTGCGAAAATCCAGTTTAAGCGGAAAGTGTCGTCCCGGATTAGCCTGTGCGGACTACACAGGCTAATCTGGGACGACACTTTACGCACATGCATTTTGCCCAGTTTTCTCAGAATACGACACAATTTATCTGCTATCTTACAAAGCTATGATTCCTCACTGATTTATAGCAATGATATGAAAAAAAAATTCAAATGCTGTACCATTAAGTTTTATCGAGAAATAAACTGTCTATGGTGTAGAATATGTAGGTCTTAACAAAATGAATCGAAAATAGTTATTCGGTGAAAACAAACTCGGATGATTGGCATAGTGAGCACTGCGTAGACAATCTGGTGTGGCCCTAGTGAATACAGGATCGCTAGGAGGTAAACGATATCGTTAAACCAGGAAGAGAACACGTCAAAATTATCAAATTTCACAAACGGGTTTACCCATGAAGACAAGTAACGACTTAAAAATAATTCGTTGTGCGTAGTAAAAAAAAACAAAAAAATGCTAAGTTATATTGAATATTTACATGAACTCAGTCTGATATGATCTTTCAATATTTTTATGTGAACTAGTTTACGAAATATTTGACTTGAAGGTCAAATTTGAAGATTTCTGTAATGTTTTCAGTCTAAAAAGTTGTAATTGAAAGCAAACAAAAGTTGAGAATAAACTACAATTGAGAGGTAATCAAAAACAGTAAACCAATAGCCAATATTGTGTTTTTTTTAACGATGTTATGGCATTTACTGTACTGTACTGATAAAACCATGATAATATAAATTATTTACTCGCAAAAACTACCATTGGCATACCAATAACGATGACAAAAAATACACGGTACATTTAACAGTGCAGTTTTGCAGTATTCAGTATTGCATTTAATGAACATTTGATTGAATTTTGGTTTTTACTTGTGATATGCTGTGTGATTTAAAAGTCGAATAAATATCAATATGTTAGGACTTTGCCAGTTAAAAACAGCATATAACTAAAAATGCAAATATATTATCAACACATTTTGAAATAACTAGTTTAGAATTTTGCATAAACATTTTGTTGAAATCTTTATCGTAGGTTTAAACTATTTGTCCAGTGTCGTAAATGTTCTGTGAAAGACAAATATCAAAATAAATGTGTACGTTAATATTTGTTAAGTTAATTTTAGGTAATGTAGAAAAATGTGTTTAAACGCTGCGGTTTGTTCCATCCCTATCAACCCGAGTAGCACACCTTTTTGGTGCCATCGAAAACTTTTCAGGTAAAGTTGTCGATCATATTGCTACATTCGATCATATCAGTAAAATTAATTCCTACGTTTAAGGAAAGATGATTATGTAACAAAAAGACTTGCAAAATGTTTTCCATAAAACATCCATATTTAACTAACTAACTATAACTAAGCAAAATATTAAAGGCTAACGATAAAAACATAATTGGTCGACCTACCTACAATGTTTGTCTGTGAGATATTAAGTAGAAACAAACAACTACTTTTTCGGCCTTATCTCAGTTATTGATCGAATATAGTTGAATGCAGTTTAACCGGTTCGTACTGCATAAGTTATATCTCGTGATTTACAGGTTTAACATGGAACAAAGCAGTTGGAATGCAAACATAACATTACTTTCACGTTAAATCTAGTGGATAAAGAAACAAGATATGCTCTGGCTTGTTAATTGTGCACATACAAATCGAAAATGGTAAGTTGAGTTTAATGGGTTTTTTACATATTTTTTTTTATTTATATCAGAAGAAGCTGTATGCATATTTAGAAATGTTGCATTGAGAGATAAATAAAGTCAGTTTGTTTTTACAGGTCAAACACGTTACAGAGTGAGTTTAAGTTTGTAGTCGATGGGTTTGACTTGTGTTTGGTGTATTTTGGAAATTTATTGGGCAAACACAAATACATTGTTCCTTAATACTTATATGTTCGGGGTAGGTATGTCGGCCCAACTGGCCAAACTATATTTGCTGTTAACTTTCTAACTTTACAGTGCTTAATTTATTTCTCACTATAATAAACGCCTTAAACCATAAACAATACCCTTATTCTTTTTGCAACGTATTTTCTCTTATGTGTGAACTTTAGTTTTGCGATTTTAATACAAAAAGATCGAACATTTCACCATGAATATAAAATTAAGTTTAGAATCGGCACCCTAATTCAGGGTCAGTTGCTTGTTGACTGTAAACCTCGATCAAATATAAATTAACACGCATTTAAGTGTTTTAATTTAAATGTCCCATGTATTGACCTACTCGGTTTTATATTATCGAAAGGCTCACAAGACATAGGGCGTTTATTTAAATCATGTTTCCAAGGAAGATGAACATCCTGGTATGACGGGCGGGGGCGGCGTCACACATGTGGTTCCCGGTCAATTATTTTAGTTTGCATTCGGTAACTTTTTTATAAATGGGCCTAACGAAATTTGCTTGGGACCAATTTAGCAGTTTCTTAATTCGATTCTGATTTAAATAAGTTCATTGCATTGGACAATGACACTTTGGCTGACCAACTACCACCTACTGATACTACTACCAATATAATTTCAGTGATATTATTGTAACTTGACATGTGTAATAGGACATGGATGCGTCCACATTCCACTTTTATCTTTAAACTTCACTAGTGTCGAACATAATGCTCCACAATAGCACCAACTTAACCAACTTCACTTATAAATATGGTCCTGAAAACGAATATTACAGGGACTGTAAAACACGAATGACGAAAAAAGAAAAGTTCTAAAATACCGTATACGCGTTATATTGTATTTGGCAAAATATTACATATTACTCAAGTTATGTCGTACATAATATTAGTTAAAAAACCCAGGTGCTGGTCCATATGTTTGCTAAGTTAAATCTTAATAGCAATAATACATGAGGAGTAATGCGTGACACAAGTTCAAAGATGTTCTTTTTGTAAAAAAGGCCGTATCTTCGGTTATGTCGTAAAGCAATGACTCAAGATACCAAGGTATCCATGGCCACATGTTGATTATTAGGTTCCATCTAATAACGCGCAACCAAATTGTAAAAATGTGTAATAGATTTGCTCAAATGGGCAATGATACTAAAAACTATACAATAGTAATATAACACTTTTAGGACTACGTCTTTGAAGCTGTCCTTAACAATTTTGCCACAGGTCGATAAAAATAAAACGCACTCTGAGTGTAACTAATTGCGAGGGATATGCCGAACAGACTTAATAAAGGGCAATTATTCATTGCCTCGTTACCCTGCAGTTTCAGATACTGTTTTTTAAATCCTATTTGGGGATGGCCAGTTTTAAGCACGGTGGCATGATTTGAACCTTTTTTAAGAGTCACTTTGCTTATTCAAAGATGGATATTTGTGTTTCTACTTTTGAAAATGCGTTTAGCTTTCTTACCGTATATATGCAGCGCACCGAAAGAATTTGAACAATTTTGTAAGAGGGTCACGCAAGGAGCCTTCCGAGCTTGTGAAGTTTTTCGAAATGTCTTACTCATTATTAGGATTACAATGCAATTGCGGTAGTATCTATTGCACCTCGGATGCTATGCAAACACGCATGCGTGACATACCACTACCCGGCAATAGCAAAACGTTATCGGTTATAAGTAAAATAAACGTCGTAGAATCAATACAATTTTGTTTTATGAAATGCGTGTCTAGTCATCACTTGTTGTTGTTGGTAGTGGTTTTTGTTGGGGGGGAAAGTATTCATGTCNCAGGTTTTGACATTTATTAACCGTTTTAAACAACCAAAACTAAGGTTGATAAATTTGCTGCCAGAGGACACTCTTTTAAGATTGGGTGAAATGTCGGACGAATGGTCGGATTAGCTTTATGAATGTCTTCAATGTGTGCAAATAACTATCCGTACATGGATGTAAAAAACTTGTAAGCACTTAATTTGTGTGAGTCATGAATTATTGTCATTTAACTATTACTGCCTGCCCTTCGTGTTAAAGTTTAAAAAAACATGTTCATATGTAAAATACATTCATTTATTTGACAACAGCTTAGGCAAAAATAAAAAAAACGTTATTTATCGTGTGAGTTGGTGAATCTTAGTACTTCCTAAGATTTTCCATATTTTGCAGGCATCTATAGTTGTTCGCCAGATAAACACAATTCAAATAACGAAAGAAATACATTAACGATAAAACAGTTTATTTTAAATAAAAAAATAAACATTTTAAACAAGTTATTGTACAAATTATATGGTATTGAGCAGAAGTATTGCTATATATGAAATATTCGTACAGTGTCGTTCCGATTGTACCATTTGGGTTTTATCTAAAACTGTATGTGCCTGTATACTATTTCACATTGGTTGCAAAACATATAAAAAAACATAAAAATTAAGAACCAAATCTAAAGTAGTGATATAAAATGTAAAAAACGTGAAACTAGCTGCACAAGCACGATTCGGCATAAAGTTAATCACAAAACATATACAATTTCTCTTATAGCATTTAAATTCGAACAATGATAATACATGCAATGCATCATAAGACATTTAAATTTGATTCCAATTCGACTGTTCAACGGTTTAATACAATCAAGAGCAAACGAACTGTAACTTTCCGAAATGCGCTAAACTGAATAAAAGATAGTTCCGAAAATGGCTCCTTGGGGAAAAAGAAACATGTAAACTGAAAAATTACTAACCCATTTACGGTAATGGTTGTTTAGTTTATTGAACGTCTTTGTTACAGGTACAATAATGCTTGTATTGACTTGTTTCGATGTATCAGATATATTTTATGCTCATGTTTTTAACTCGCAAATCTTATTCCACTCACATTTTGCGAGTGTGCGAGTGCTATTTTTGAACCCTGTTGTAATTTACACTGTAGTATGAATACGAAACGGTTGATTTTAACGTTTTGTATGAACCAATCATCATATATTTTTTACAACAAAGGCAGATAAACCACCGTTTACATAATATTTGTATTATAATTTAATCAAACAAAAAAATGACAAATTACATACACATTATTTATTCCTATGATGCATTCAGTTTCGTGACTTAAGAATGCATGTTAATTGAGTTATTTCGAATTATTTAGCTGCCTCTGTTTATATACGAAGAACATCGATTTCCATGTTATAATGTTTATTCGTGTTACTTTAATTAAGGCTAAGTTCATCGTCTAATCGTTTTGATCATCTAAATACATATTCCTTTTTACAATCATTTGATGAACAGAAAGTAAAATACCCATTATTGCAATTTTCTACTTCAGAGTGATTACGTCGCTCCAGACTTTTACAACAAATGGTCTATCGTATTGTCTAATTCATTAGACGATATTGGTGTCAATATTTACACTGTGCAGATGCGAAGACGTTTAGCACTTGCCTTAGAAACAGTTCTTGAAATGCAGGTCAGACTGTTAGGCAACAATCCTTCAATGTTCATCTTCGGGAGTCAGACTGAGGGAACGACTACGCTCGATCTCAATTCTGACATTGATTTGCTTGTCAGCGTAAGTGATGTCAACGTGATGCACAACTGGGCAGACTGGAAACACAACCATAAAAATGTACACATGATTAAGCTTCCGACAACTGTGCCTCAGTATTACCTGCTGCAATGGATATTCTCGGATGTCCCACAACCGGTAAGGTGTGTTGATTTAGAAAATATTCCTATTGAATGTGTGGTCTTACAATCCGATCAGATTGTTTTTCGGTCGGATGTAGTTTTCGACGTTACTAGGACGACAATTTTCCTTTCCACTGCACACGATACGTTTATGAACGGGCCGGCGGTGACAATAGAAAACTATGACGTAGTAAAAGCTGTGCCAGTACATGGTCAGTTACCTGAAATTCAGCATTTTATCGAGAGGGACCGACCTGGACATTGGCCGACGCAAGAACTTTTGGAAAATATTCGACACTGTGTGAACTTTCTGGTTCCTTTAGGATACGTCTTTAGCAATAACAAATGTGTGGAGTGGAGATTATCAGCTAATAAGATTGAAAGAGAACTAATGTTCAGTTTAAACATCACGCAAATACAATGTTATGTTGTATTAAAACTTTTAAAAAGCTCAGTGTTTCCTAAACATACATTAAATTCAAAAGGACTCACCAGCTTTCATTGCAAAACAATTTTATTGTATACAGTTGAAAAATATCCACTTAATTTATGGGAGCCCCACAACTTGGTTCACGTAATTAAATTATGTCTAATCACATTGAAACGCTGGCTCAAATCAGGAGTGTTTCCGCATTTCATTATACCGGATGTCAATTTATTCGACGGCAAACTTGAGAAAGTCGATCGTCTCCAATTATATCGATATGTTTCGTCAATGATTAAACATGACGTTCAAGACATATTCAAACTTGAATTTGATCATTTAAATGAGCGAATAATGAAAGGTATTGTTGGTAATATTCCTAAAGATTTTATGTTCAGGCGACAGGTACACACGACAATTTGGAAATATATGTACACATGGTTGAATACTTCAATAGCTGGCTGTAGCTTTATGTTGCTTTATATGAAACAAAGTTCGAATTGTTATGGTTACATATTGGCTATAAGGCAACGGATAAAGCGTGCGTTGGAATTGTACACCATTGGGAATAGAACTCAGAGGAAATGTGCTAAACGTCTCACAATTCATTTGTTTTCATATTTGGCAACTACAACATCATCTATTTGTATTTGTTTAGGTTTAAGAATAAACCCTTTGCTATATGATTTGTTTAAATCTGGATTTAAATCTGATATCGCTTCTAGTCGACTAAAGTTTGCCTCCATGCTGTATTGCACAGGGCATATGAAAGAAGCAGAGTACATTATAGATGACGTAGAACGTCGGTTAAGTCAACCATTGGTAACGTTATGTGAATGGGAAGAACCCAAAATAGTTTTATGGGATACACAATCGAGCTTTAACCTTGATGAGTTGTTTATTAAGAACATTTTGATGTGTATACGGTTCTTTAAGAAAGACGCATATTGTGTTCCTTCCTGTCTACTATATGACTTGGCTAAATCGTCATATATAGATCATTCAGGGGATGTTCCTGATTTTGAAAGAGATAGGATGGACTCTTTTGAAACTGATCCAAAGGCGTTTCTTTACTACTTACAGTACCTGACATACGGGTCACTGGGAAATCGAGAATCACAATTATCGGCCCTGCAAAAGTTGGATGACTGTGTCTCGGATGAAAACATAGAACTTCATCATCCTGAGACTGCGATGAACATGTTAGCTCACTGTGCGGAAATGGAGGGAGACATTGAATTTGCTTTACTAGTATTCCGTGAGTCTTTTGAACAGTGGCCCAGCCACAACATCGCAGTCTGGCATATTCGTAGACTTCAAAGACATATCGAAGAAAGAAATGACCCATAGAAGTACACGTTTTTCAATCTACATAGAAACAAAAGTTGGTATTTTACAATATATCAAGTCTGCAGTATTGAGTGTGCGTTCGAATTTGTCATGCATAGACAAAAGTTTGGCATTAGACCATACATGTTCACCTATACATGACGACGTCCCGACAGTGCTACATGCAGACAATTGAAATAAGTCACGATTGTCTGGATATTGGCAAGCCATTGCATTGACTCTGTCAGAACACTTTAGTCATGCTTTGGGGTAACTAGAACACGGTTCTATAGGAACACAGACAAAACTAACATTTGAATATGAAACCTCTCAGAATGGTTTCCAAATGTTATCGTTTGTAATTCTGGATGCCCCGGATCAAGGACGAGGACCCAAAATAAAGTATAAGGATATGTGTTTATAAGGACAACATATGTCGTACATACATATTTTCGGATACTATTGAAGGATTCCAGTCCGCTAAATTATTCGTCAATGCTGTTATTCACAGAACATTTGCAAGAACCAGAGCATATGTTAGATGTTGAAGAAACTATGAACTCGCTACAGAGTACTAGATCGTTGTGTGTATTGCACTTTTATAAATCTGATTATGTGGTGAATTATATGTTAATATGTGTGTTTATATCTAATCCTATACGATAGTTTAAGCTAATCGTTTAGTTTCGAACGTGTTAGAAGACACAATGCATCACTTGTCATCATGTCAGCGTTTAAGAGAAAGATAATAATACTTATAATAATAATAATAATACATTATATTAAAGAAACACAAGGTAAGTTTTTATTGTAAAAGGTATAATATTGTATGGAATTTGTGCATAGCATTGTAATTGCTTGTTAGTTTTTATTTTTTATTTAAATGTAGAAATTAAAAAATCATTTTCGCAGGAACAAAACAATATGATATCTGCATTTATTGAATCCTTAGGGCTTACAAGTGTCAACCTGTGACTGCTTAGGGGCCGTCATTAAGGTCACTGGCAACGTTCCTTTTCACATATTTTTTCCAAAGCTAAAATATATTGGTTTATTACATGAAAAGGACATGAGCGCGTCTCTATAAGTTTGTCGATTTTTTGCATTATCGAGGTTACCTAATAGGGTTTTAAAATAACATAGCAATATGTAGTAAAAAAATCGTATCGCTGCTATACAGTGATATGGAGTTTAGGAATTTAGTAAAGTGATTATGAGTAATGAATTGTTCAAGTTGTTATTATAAGTTTGTATCGTCCCCGGGAAATGTCTAAGGATCTTTCGAATTTTTACTTGGTATTGAATGAAGACCCAAGATATTCGTTGTGATTGCAATATGACATTTATCTAAACTATACCAGATAGCATAATCACAGTTACTTCAGTAACGTCACTTGACAATTTCGAATCAAAAGATATGTTTTCGTCTGGCGACTAAGATAAAGGTATATCATAATCATTCTTAAAACAAAACTTTTTGTCAAATTCTATATATTTTCTACAAGGCTCAGCTCAAAAGTAAATGACACAATATATGATTGCTTCAGATTAAATGTATGACTGGTGTTATTGAAGTAATTATTGTGATACATTATACCATATATGCTTTGTAGTTTAAATTATACAACCTTCCAAATATAAGAAAATCACACGGGAATATTTAGTTTACATCGCTTATTGTATAATGCAGGGCATAAGATACAACAAAATTGGAACTAAATAACTATTCATTAACTTTAAATTGGCATATTTCGTAGCTGGCGGCCAATAACGTTAGAAAAAGAAAGCGTTGCGAACATGCTACGTAAACATAAGTATACTGTGACGATATTTAATGTTAAACTTGTATTTGTGAAGTTCAGGAAACTTTATAAAATGTGTTGCTTTTTAAGAATATAATTGTCTTTAACTTATCAAGACATGCATATATTCATGTCTCCAAACTGCAGTTGGCATGTCTGTGCCAAATGAACATCCCTACGTCAATGGTGTTCTTGCAGAAAGACCATTCAGGGAAGAAGTCACATTGTTTGTTTATTTTAATTTTATTATCTGTATCAGTCTTTTCTTTAGTAAATAAGTTCGTTATTTTATGTCCGTGTTATATCCTCATTCAAATAGGCTTTACTGATAAAAAGACAAACATAAATTATAATAAGAATGTATGTATTCTATCAAAATATTAAATACTTAGTTAACATACTTAAAATTATGACAAAATAGCATATGTTGTTAACGGTCATATTTTATAGTATTAAAGTTCAGATAAAAGTGTGCTTGATTTATAGCAAAGTATTAATTTGCAAAGGATTGCCTGTATACGCTCCAAAACAAACAGACTTGCTTATTTAAGAACATAAGGCCACACCAAATTGATTAAATGCTCTACGGAATTTGGCAGGAAAAAAAATGAGAGAGCGAGCAATATAAAAATAAAATATGTACAAACTGTCCACGACAACGTTTTCTTCCTTTAGCCACCCATGGATGAGATACTTAAGGTATAATTTCTTTAACCATTTCTACAATTCTGCAAACTTTAATTATTCTAATAATTCTACAGCAATAGTAGGCAACAAAACAGAAGCAGCATTATCAGCATATTCACAAAATCGCTGTAGTTCTTAAAGAGTATGATAACTTTCTACTGTGAAATTGTTACATGACATTTTTCCTCCCTACCGCCAATCCAATTGTACCGTTATATATTGAAACCATGTCTTTCGGGCGACATTCATGTTCAGAAGCGGTGGACGCTGAGAAAAATTACAACTGCTATCTGTGTCAAAGTATGTTTATCATGCTAATTTATAGCAATTAGCTTAACATGTAAATTTCCTTTTAGACAAGACCAACGAGGTTAAATGATGTAATGTTGCACCACTAGCCGTTTAACGAAAGTAAACGGTCTATATCGTAGAATATGTTAGCCTAATCAAAATGAATCTTAAATCACTATTCGGTGAAAAAACGAAGGCTGGATATGATAGATACTGCGGAAAGAATACAAAATTAAAATATGTTTATTTCACTTCACGATTTATAAGTACGGCAAATTCAACGAACATCAGATAAATGTGTGATGGCCTTAGTGAAAATATGACCGTTTGGAGGTAAAAGATAACGTAGTACAAGGCAGAGATAATTTACAACGGAATGAACCCATTCAAGTCCAGACAGTGTTTAACAACCGGCTGTGTACGTAGTAAGCTATATTTTATATTCCAACGAGAGCAGTGTGATATTTGATGCAATATTTTACGTTATGTTCAACGTTTTTGGACATTTAAAGACTTGCTTTTATTGACAAGTTACAATGAAAAGTAAGGTTTAAAGGAAAAACCGTTCTGGTGATGTCAGCCAAGGATATTTAAAAAATCTATTGATGTTATGAAAAATATATTTTGTGTAAGTTCGGTTGAAAGCACCAAATCAAAATAAAATAGACAAAAAAAGTGTGGTTTTGTTAAAGAGGCTTGACATGTTGGAATCAGCCTATCCTTTTAAGTGTTTACTCCAAAAAAACTACCTCACGAAGGCGATGACAAATATTACTATGTACTTTAATCATTTACACATTAATTTAAGTATTCATGATTTACATGTATAAAATATGGTTGATATGTCGTGATATATCGTAATTGTGTCATATGAGAGGTTATGTATAAGAAATATATAATGAAGTCGTGAAGACTCAGAGACAACCTGTAAAAAAACTCTGAATTACACACACACACACACACACACACACACACACACACACACACACACACACACACACACACACACACACACACACACACANGCACGCACGCACGCACGCACACACGCACACGCACGCACACACACACACGCACACGCGCGCACACACACACACACAAACGAAATAGCGTCTTCAGCGCATATTGTTGCCATGCATTTACATTATTATGCAGTTGTCTACTTTCCTGGAAATAGTTTTAATATGTAATTAAATGTACGTACATTTACCATGTATTTTGGTTTTGTCATGTTTTACATGTTTAGACTAAAATAGTTCAAGTAAGCTATGCGTTGGTAGTGGGTGAGAAAATCATACGCTTAATCCACAAATTTCGAACAGTAATGACTTATTTAGTAGATACAAATACAAGCAAAAAGAATTAAGGCATGAGCTTGTGCCATTCCTCGTGTCAAGTTTTTAGCAAAAATAACTTCGTTCAAGTTATTTAGTCTCACGCTATATGTATCTGCATCCTTGTATTCAACGAGGCAATATTTTCCAAATATGTGCTCAATAACTTCAGACCGGTCTTTTGAGAGTCATCCCACCCGTTCTTCCTTTTGTGTTTTCCATAAGATGCTTTGTACACAGGACATGGGTAAATCCCTGTAAACATCTTGAAATACCGTATCTGAATGCAGCCTCTTTGTCCGTTCCGATGGAGAGTTTTATAATTTATGAACGTGTTAGTTCATTAGCAATGTAAAAAACGAGCTGCACGACTTGTTGTTCAGCTTGTGTGGACTAAGATTGGGCCTAATCAAATTGATACTTCGACTGTAGTTCTTTTTCTAACGGATGTGTCAGTGTTACGCAGAATTTTCATACGTTGAAAGTGCTACCCATGTCCATCCATTTTCTATGCAAAATAAACATGTAATGTCCTTAATTTGTTGTTTCGTACAGAGCGTTATATAAGGATGATTTAGGCCTTTAGGATGTTTTTCTAAAACCGCACGCAGTCTTACGTTTCACTTCTATACTAAACAAATCAACATAATTTGCTAATCCTTTTTTGCTCAATTCGTAAGAAATCAGTTACATACATGTTCATTTGTTTGGTTTCTTTGCGTAATAATTTGTATTGGGTCTCCGTTCTAGTATGCATTTTGCGATGACAGCAATGGTGATAAAGGTTCGGTCGTCTGTTTGATGGTTTGGTTAAACAAACGGAACAAAGTGGTTCCCGATCAAATAGCTGGTTTGCTCATATGTGAAACTGTGCGACGACAAAAAGTTCAAACATTTCAGGCCACCGCAAATCACAACTATATCTCATATCTCTTAGTTCTTTTCCTATTCGAAAATTATGTTTCGTGTACCTCATTTGTCCATTGTTGTTTTATATAAATTTCTTCTGCGACAACATGACATCGATTGTGCAATTCCATTATATATCTTGTGATAGCTTCAAAAAGGACTACCTTTTAGCCCAATCCAATGTCCATCTGTAATATGTATATTATAATATTGTGTTACTTTAAATATGCTTAGAACTAAAATAATTCTACAATTTCGTTAGTAATATTCTTACTATTTCGATAAATTTGTAAACCTGGCCGTATAGAGATTTCGTTGTGACATTTTAACGAGTGTTTATTCTGACCTAAAGCTACAGTCCGGCATAGTTTTGTAAAGTGAGATGCCGAGCGTGTATAAAACGCCACTTTTAGCGCAGCTCTGATAGACATATAGTGAAAACGCAGCTTGAAGCGAAGCCAATATAGATAAAGACGGAAAACGGATTATGGTGGATGATTATTTATAAAAAAATAATGAAATATAAAAGCATTATACGTGTTGAACTCAGTAAATAATTGTAATGTTGATTGTATTTATATGAATAAAGGAACCTTGAACATTTTAAAACGGAATATTAAACATTTTGAATTGAATCTTGTTACCGGGGTGTGTAACGTAATGTACATTATTGTACATTGTAATATATAATAACAGAATCTTGCTCATCGTACATTATTGTGTATAAATAAACTAATTTGGGAAATTAGAAATACATCCTTTATCATAATGTAATGTAATGAATATATATATAAGTAAAATAGAATCTTGAGAATTGTTATTAGTTCTGGATCAACAATTTGGCTTGTAGGTCAACATTACTTTGAGGCAATGCATAACAGAACCACTTATATTGCGTACTTTTTTTAGTATTATCATCCAGACAATATCAAACGTTTGGCTGTTCAAATCTCTAGCCTTCCGCGTGATTTGTAAAAAGCGTTTGAACAGATGACATTTTGTCTGAATTTTGTATGACATTGGTGAAATTGGCTCAGACAGTGTCTCTTCACTAAGTCACTGCTGAATTATATTTTTTGATTCCGTCTTATAAAGATATTTCAATTATCCGAGACATTTAGACGTCAACGCAATCATACACACATTTCATTAGCACAGGGATGCACGTGGGGAGAGGTCAAACACCTTGTATGTATTTCTTTTGACCTTGCAGTCAAGGATAACCCATTAAAGTGCAAGGACTTATTTCCAATGGGGATCTTTGGTTTTGCTGAAGAAACAGCAAGCAGAAGAGACAGTATTGAGATAAAAGGAATCCGGGTGCGATACCCTAGCTCTTTGCGAATAGATCCATTGGTTCTTTAAAGTGCTCAGTGTATAGCACCGATACACACGAGAATTACCTGGGTTTCCTACCAGTACATCTCGAGTTTGGTGGGAAACACTTGAAGCATTTCTGAAATTTCCAGTGCCCCGGCCAGGAATTGAACCGGGGAACTCTGGAATGGTAGACCACAGTGTTACCACTCGACTACAGCACCACCTTAAGCTGTTATTACTATATACGTCCGTGTGTTTAATTGTTATAACCTTCTTGTTTTTATCTCACCTGAGCTATTGTTATCCCCTTTTTTCCGTCTACGTCGTTCGTCGTCAGTCGTCAACATTTACCTTGTTAACACTCTAGAGGCCACATTTATTTCCAACCTTCATGAAACTTAACTTAATATCTTGGCCGAGTTCGAAAATGGTTCCGGTTGGTTCAAAATCATTGCTGCCAGGGGGGCGTGGCGGTTTTACTTATATAGCTTTAGTACAACCTTGTTAACACTCTAGTAGAATTCACATTTTTAGTCCAATCTTTATGAAACTTGGTCAGAACATGTGTCCCAATAATATCTTGGAATAGTTCGAAAATCTCTCCAGTGGGATTCAAAACATGGCCGCCAGGGGCGGGGCAGTTTTCCTTATATGGCTATAGTTAAACCTTTTTAACACTCTAGAAGTTATATTTGGTGTCCAATCTTCATGAAACTTAGTCAAAACGTGTGTTCTTATGGTATCTTGGATGAGTTCAAAAATGGTGCTTGTCTGTTTAAAAAAATGGCCGTCAGGGGGGCGGGGCAGTTTTCCTTATATAGTAAAACCTTGTTAACACTCTAGAAGTCACATTTATTATCCAATCTTTATGAAACTTGATCAGAACATTTGTTCTAACAAAAGCTCAGCTGAGTTTGAAAATTTGAAAAATGGTTATTGTTCGTTGAAAACCATGGCCACCGGGGGCGGGGCAGTTTTCCTTATTTGGCTATAGTGAAAACTTCGTGACGCTATATTAGCCACATGTATTGGCCAATCTTCATGAAAATTGGTCAGACAATTTGTCCCAATGAAATCTTGGCAGAGATTAAAACTGGGTCATATGAGCTCAAAAACTATGTCACAAGGTCAAATATTAAAAAAACATGTTAAAAATCACTTTTTTTCAGAATAGTCTAGTTTCTTTGGCTCTCAGGTGAGCGCGTTAGAGCCCATGGCTCTCTTTATTATTAACTGTTATGTTTATGTACCATTTACCTACAAGGCAGGTGGTAGATATCCGTTTACAATATATAATATATTATATATTATTCGCTTTGTGGGGTGATGTGAACTAAAAAATAGCACATTTTCCATATGGGGGAGTAGCTAGGAGAAGCTTTGAGATGCTTGTTGCAGTGCTGTGACGTAGATGATATAACCTTGACCATATGCGGGTAGAGATAGTATTGCTAAAAAGCTTCATAAACACCGCGGCATCCTAGCTGGCAGTCTAAATGACTGGCTTCTGCTTTGAGCGCGTACATTCTTGCACATACATGCAATAAAACTTGATTAGGTCACTACACCATCCTTTTTGATACTTGTATGCGTGCTTTATAAATATAAAAAAAAATAACAAAGGGTAATAACTTCAAGATTATGTGATACTCCACTATATTCCACTAATGCATTGTGTATCCCTCCGTGGTCAATTCTAAGGTAGTGCCTATTTCTAAAGAATCCCGTTTCTGTTCTTGTATAAAAGCCATTTATCAATGCAAACCAAGCCTTGTATGTTATTTCCTGTATTCATCGTGTGTCTTCAACATTTTGGGGCATTTTATTTGGGACTTTGTTGAAAGAAGAACGTATGGTTGCGTGTATTGAGGTAATTGGCCTTTGTCGAAATTTTACTGCCGGAACCATGTGTCTTGAGGATGCCGGCATTTAGACGAACTTGATTTTATGAGAACTTAAATGATATACATTTTTTATTACTATTCTCAAAAAAGGAATATTCATCTTTAAATAAATTAGTTACTCCTTCCTACTCCCGCATATTGCCAATGTCCCCACTCTCAACACTTAATACATCAGGCTTTTATTTTCAAGTTACCGCTATATGTTTATAAGTTATTATTGTTAACAAAGATTTGTATATTATCGAATTCCTTCACTAACCCACGCGTATTTCTAGTTACTGCACACATACAGAAAGCACTAGCACAACCTATTTCTTTACTTAATTATTCTAGTTTCTCCACATTTTATAAATGAGCCCCGTTCTGATCAAACTGGACATAATTAACGTGCGTAAAGTTTCATCCCAGATTAGCCTGTGCAGTCGACACATGCTAATTAAGGACGACACTTTACGCTAAAACTGGATTTTTTCTTGAAAGAGACTTACTTTAAACGAAAAATTCAAAAAAGCGGAAAGTGTCGCACATGCATAAAGCAGTTTTCGCAGAACGAGGCTCAAATAATCCATCAAGCTGATTGCCAACATCGGTGTCAATCTTATAGCCTTCATCGCCATCTTGGATCTCCTGATTGCCAACATCGGTGTTAATCTTATAGCCTTCATCGGCATCTTGGATCTCCTCGACGCGACCTTGACCTGGTTTGGACACCGAGTCGATCTCAACGATCTCCCGCTTACATTCTCGGTATAAAATGGCCTTTGTATAGAATTTTGAATGAAGTTGTAAATTTACCGCCGGGACCTTTTCAATTATCCAATAGCTTTTTGTCTAAAATATTTAATGTTTACTTTATTGCTTGGTGAAACAGATGTCTCGTGGGTTTAAACAGTCCTAATTTGATTTGAATTATGTGTTTTGTCCTATGTTGTTAAGGCGGTGTTTTACTTTTTTTTCGAAATCGTAATGCTTATAGAATATTTATATTTTGATTGTGTTTCTGGAAAATCATCAAACAACGTTACGAGAACCACAACATTGTAGTAGAGTGCTCATTAATAACCGCTCTGCAATGAGGTTTTTATCCCATTGCCTCCTTGGTTTCTATTGAAGCCTAATACATGGTTTCATTTTATCTGTACGCTTAAGTTTGATTTCCAGTTATGCTTTTCCTTCGTGAAATTTCAAGTTAAATTTGTCGTATCTGTTCTACCCGCGTTCTACCCGGTTGCTCTCGGGTTCACAATGGAACACACTCAGATATGAACAAAAACCTTCCTGAACGAGTGCGTAGCGTAAACCGGTCAGTGGCTCTAGTTAAAATGATGTTAGGAGCCTCGTTCTGTGAAATCTGGGCTTAATGCACGTGGGTAAAGTGTCGTCCCAGATTAGCCTGTGCGGACTGCACTTTTGACCTAAACTGGATATTCGTAAAGAAGATGCCTCCTTTAAACGAAACATTCCTTAAAAGCGGAATGTGCCGTCTCTGATTAGCATGTGCGGACATATGGTAAGTAGCGCACTATTGATATGTTATTGCACGTATATGATGTCATTGGCCTGTATTGGCTCACCTTCGGCAGTATTGACCCGATGGCTGCCTTTTGTTGTACACATATAATGGCTTAAAATCGTATATACACACATGTTCAACAAGAAGAAAGCACTTGTAGAAATATTGAAATACTAAAAACATAAAGAAAGGCATGTGCTTGTGTTTTCCTTGAAAGAACACGAGAGTTAAGTATGACATGTAAAATTTGCTGGATGAATGGTTATAAATATGTCATTTAGAGTTTTAAAGCTTGAAATATAAGAGTGAAAATGTTCATGAAGATTGGCTATTTATTTATGTGTTCCGGATAAATATAGAAAACAGTAGTAAAAGGATGTTGGACTTAAAATGTATGATATTACGTCATTATTTTTACGCCATGATGTTATAATTCAAGCTGAAATCTCCAGTTTCGACCTTAAAATGCAAATAAACACTAGTGTGTTGGTGTAATTACATATTCGATTTATATCCACTCTTGATCATATCAAATATAATTATATCCCCCCACCCCAGACTTTTGATTTAAAATCGATGATCTACCAGACCCAACAAATATAATCTATAATGAAGCATTAATGAGCTTCGCTCTATAGAAAGAGGGTTTAATGCATGTGCGTAAAGTGCAGTCCACAACAGGCTCATCAGGGCCGACACTTTCCGCTTTTACGATATTTTTCGTTTAAAGAAAGTCTCTTCTTAGCAAAAATCTAGCTTACGCGGAAAGTGTCGTCCCCGATTAGCCTATGCGGACTGCACAGGCTCATCTGGGACGACACTTTACGCACATGCATCACCACCCCCTCCTTTTCACAGAGCGAGGCTCATATAAAAGAGCTTAGCGTTTACATCAAGAATAAGGGGACCTACGACCGGTACATGGGCAACGCTTCTGCCGCCAATGTCACCGCGGAGGTCTCCTAAAATAACGATGATCCCATACTCGACCACATTGGCCGGAGGTTTGCTATCTCTAAATGTCGTGCATGGATTGTTATATATATATGTGTCAGGGGCCGGAGTCCTATATCACACATAAACAGAACTTGAAAAAAACTTGAATGAAAGTAGCATTGCATGTGTGCTTTGATAAGAAGTGAGCCTCGCTCTGTGAAAAAGGGGGTTTAATGCATATGCGTAAAGTGTCGTCCAAGAATAGCCTGTGCATTTTGCACAGGCTAATCAGGGACGACACTTTACGCATAAACTGGATTTTTTAGGTACTTTACATGAAAAATATCATAAAAGCGGAAAGTGTCGTCCCTGATAAGCCTTTGCGGTTTGCACAGGCTAATCTGGAACGACACTTTACGCACAAGAATTGCACCCACTTTTCACAGAAGACGATTAAAGTGTTTTATCTATACACATTATATTCGAAGATCTCGAGCTTGACAACAGCACGCCACTGTTGTATTTTGGGCTAAGTGTGAGAAGATTTCAGCAAATATCAAGAATATAACAACCTATAATTACTGCAGTGACTCCATTTTTTCACTTCAGTTTCTTTAAGTAACATATTGGCAAAAATGTTATAGCTTAACTATACTGTTTCCAAAAGTGTGTGTGAGTATATGGGAGAAGCCCACTCTCAATTTATAACATTCACATTAAATTACGTTTCTGCAAAAACCTACCAGTTTATATGCAATATTAATTATACCTCTCCATGACCAGAGCAAATATAAGAATATCCATTACTGGTAATCCTCCAATCTGGTTAAAATCAAGTCCTGCATGCAGTAAGTTACGCAAAGCTATCTAAGAATCTCCATAAAAATGATTTGTAACCTTCTTACCTTTTGGCAAATAAGAGTCTGGATTTCATGTTATTTTAAGTGAAATATGTTTCAATTCGAAAGTACAATAAAGATTGTAATATTTCAAACTGTTTTAATGTAAACACTTTTATATGAGTTGATTTAATTACTAGTATTCAATCTTGAAAAAAACCCACTAAATATTCATAAAGCGAGGCTACTCTTCCTCGCTTACTTTATTTTCAACGGTAGAAGTCCGCCCCCTTTAATCGCCCTTGCAGTCGATAGTCAGTTATAATCCAATCCAAGACGTTTTGTGTGGGCTTAACGTAATACAGCTACACTTGAAAAAGGCCATTACATGACCCGCGAAACCAGACAAAAGGTGAGACGCATAAGCGAAAATTGATCTTATGCCATATGCGGCCAGCGTAGCTACTGACCAGCCCAGCGCATTCGCACAGTCTGGTCAGGGGCTACCCAGTCCGCTTTTAACTATTTGATGACCCACGTCGTGCGAAAATGGGTATTATGCCAGATGCGGCAAGCGTAGCTCCTGACCAGCCAGCGTATTCGCACAGTCTGGTCAGGCGCTACCCAGTCCGCTTGCAATTGCGATGGCGGTCTATAGGATACTATCCGTATTCGCACGTCGCAGCTTACTTACAGCATGTGTATGGTATATATATATATATAAACCATTAAATGTCTGTTTTTGTATCAGCATACAAAAAACNCTACCCAGTCCGCTTTTAACTTTTTTATGACCCACATCTTGCGAAAATGGGTATTATGCCAGATGCGGCAAGCGTAGATCCTGACCAGCCAGCGCATTCGCACAGTCTGTTCAGGAGCTACCCAGTCCGCTTTCAACTCACGCAATATTTCGTTATTTGCAATTGCGATGGCGGTCTATAGAATACTATCCGTTTTCGCACGTCGCAGCTTACTTACAGCATGTGTATGGTATATATATATATATAAACCATTAAATGTCTGTTTTTGTATCAGCATACAAAAAACGACACCACGCCAATCGAAAGAATAGATGGATGACAAGCACCGTATATCATACATGTCTAACTACTAAAGTAATGATTGTTTATTACAGGACAGGTCGACGGTTATCGCCCCTTATGCGTTGTGTGGGTTCTCCAATCCGTCGTCGATAGGAATCCTGATAGGTGCTCTGGGGCCATGGCCCCTAACCGGAAGGCCGACATAACCCAGGTCGTTGATGGCCGGAAATGTGGCGCGCTTTATGGCCGCATTGCTGGTATGTTGGCTACATTCACGTTCATGGCTGCCTGTATTGCTGGTCAATATCAAGCTGCTTCATTACAATGTTTGTTATTTCTGTGGTTAAGTGTTGCTGTTGTAAAAATGCTTTTAGCTTTTTCTGATTTGAATTATGCTTTCTGACTGTGTTTTTTGTGTGCTGGGCATTGTATTTATCAATATCTTCTAGTTTTATTGGAACAACGCCTTTCACAATATCTTTGAGCTCTGTTGAGACTGGAATTTGAACCTCGGTCTTTTCAATGATCACATTAGAGGCTGGCATGTCCATGTCCTCCTCCAAAAAAGAAGGGTTGATACTGATTTCTGACAGAAAGTTTGAGTCCACTTCTGTCACATTAAAAAATACCTGTTTAGTTTCAGATTTTTCAAACAATCCCAATCAATGAAGAAATTTGGCAAATCTGACATGTCTGTTACTTTTTTAATTTTCAATCGGTGTGTTCGTCTGCACCAAATGATGGTAGCAGCTCGAATTTGTATTTGTTGTATTTTTCCATTGAGTATTGCTTATTTGTTTGATATTTCATTTTTTATTATCTTAATTAATTATTTGTGTTTTCTTGAAATACATGCTTCGAATAAAATATGAATTGCGAAATTTGTTTACATTTTGGCGAAATAAGCGACATTCCACGCCTTCAAAAAGTAGTTCTCAGAATGGGCGGGACTAAAACATAGAACGCTAACATTTTCATTGATAAAAGCAAATGTGGGCGGAGTTCAAAAACGGATAATGATGGGCGGAGTTTAAAAGTGTAATTGGATGGGGTATCCGATAACACTTAAAAATATCATGTCAGCGTCTGCTATGTAATTGTGCACTAGTGGCATAATAAATTCTGAGGAAGTGTATCTGATTAAAATAAACATAACTCAATAATATTGTCATTATACCATTCATTATTATTTTACGTATGGTTTGATCTGATACCTTCATTTCCACAGGGTAGTATTTGCACCTGGAACCTAGAAGTAGCTAATGTGTTTAACATTTTAAGGATCTACCAATTAAAAGTTGTATTATGTTTATTATTTAACATTCGTTTATTTGTTCGCTTTTTTGCTGTTTTTTTTTACCGGGTCTACACAGTATTTTACTGTAGTTAAGAACTTTTCTGGAAACAAACAAGATTTAGTTGCTGCTGTAAATTATTGATGCGTTGTGGAGTCTTGATTTAAGTGAAGGAATTGCTTTCTTATTCTGAAAGTGTATACTGATTTGAAGCGAGTTACATTGGTCTTGATAAACACTAGACAATGTGATTTATGCGACTTAATGACAAAAACATACAAAGTGCAAACCAGCCGTAAACATGCAAAGTGTATAAAATATCTTTATATTAAACTATGTACCACTCCAAAATGAGTATCATTTGTCATAACGTAAAATGTGTTCTTATTATTTCACGAATGAATCCTGTCATTTGATGTCCAATTTACTTTTTAAATCATGATGCATTTTATTACTATTAGAGTAAGAGACATGTTAATTGTTGATTGTTTGACCATAAAATGAGCTTTCACAATGTACTTCCGTTTCTGCTGACTATAATATTTGCTTTCAAGAACCAATTACAGGAACACTTACAATTTGAGGCGATTACGTGAACGTTCATTCGTGTCAGCAACTGCACTTCTCAATACAATCAATAAAATAACATTCTCGTTATAAACGTAAAGTAAAAACCTCAATTTTTATTTTTAACTCATAACTAGTTATCAAGCAAGACACTTTCACGTACTTGACCTCAAAATGTTTCTTGTATAATTATATTAAAGTATCCTTTTTATTTTATTAGAGATGTTACCCTATAATGCACTGTCTGTTCGGACAAGTTTAATAATGTTGTAAACGGATAACTCGTAGACCAACGTTCGAATGTTCATACTTAGGAACTTTCTGAAAGAACATATCAGCGGTGATCCGCGTAAACATGCAAACAAAAAATGTTATTGAATAAGCAAATCGTTAACAATGACTTAAATAAGCGGTTCACATTCACAATGTAATAACACTTAGATTGAAATTCCATACTGCAGTTTGTGACGCTAGAGCTACCTTTAAGTGGGCTCCTGTCAATGCCATGTTCTAAATGTCAACTTTAACAACCCCATTATATTTCAAGACATTCATGAATAATGGTATTCTGAATTTAAAAGAACATCACCATTACGCGTAATTAGTTCCGTCTACACTGGAAATATGCAGTCGTTGTCCTTTTAAATTCGAAGACAGGCCAATTAACCTTTGTATTGTGGTACATCATATAGTTTATATTAGAATAGTGGTACAATATTGAGATGCCCGTAACGCCCACATGTCGATTGTGATTTGTCATTTAATTGTATGTTTCGTATTCACGTGCATGAGAACGAGATGAATTTTTCTGACAAAGCAGAACATTATTATCAACGGAATATCTTTATTAGTGCTATAGTCACCTTATAAACGATGTCGCTGTTGAGTGAAACTGAAAGTGCAATCATACGTGCGCATAAACGTTTCTCCGAAGTCTAGATTCTGAGTCAGTTCGTCGGCCTTGCCGCACGCATGGGGTGTTCTCACGTCCCATGTTGTTACCGTTGTCGCCAACTTGATCGATGGATTATACTGACAATATAACCCAAATAATAACAGTATGTTACAAATATACTTGTTCACGCGTTCATGTCATACCGTTGTGTTATAAACTTGTTCAGCACAGATGTTGATCGACAACGGCTAATCAGCAAAGTTATTGCCAGTCTTGACTTTGAAGAATACATGTACAAGGGGAGTTGGACTTAAACACAATACACAGTTAATGTTACGTACTAACAATGTTAATGCACTTTAAACCAAATATATTCAAAGGATTATGCCGCTAACGATACTTTTGATATAGTTTGAGGACGACGCAAATAAAGATGCCTTTTGATCAAATTTTCACAAAACGCGACATTTCACTTGTGGATTTCCAAATAGTGTATTTATGAACCCCTAAGTTAAGCTTTAACCCTTTGAGCGCTGGAACCGGATTTTGAAGGCCTTTGCAAACAGTTTGGATCCAGATGAGACGCCACAGAACGTGGCGTCTCATCAGGATCCAAACTGTTTGCTATTCTGATAGTGGTCTTTGAAAAAAAGTGAAGAAAATGTTGATTTTAGAAATTCAGCAGACGACATTTTAGCAGACGACAAATTTCCCAGCATGCAAAGGGTTAAAATGCATATGATTGTGTTGTATATATCATTCTGTTTTGTTAAGGTAATATGACACTTGCCTTAAATTAAGCGTAGCGGGTATTAATACAAATATCTCTCCTGATAGTGTTTAAGGAATTGTTATTATGTCATGTAAGTTGACAAATTGAAAAGAAATATATTTTAATGTTCATCTCTGTATTTTATGTTAATGCGATGTAAGTTCTATAGCACTATTATTCTTGCCCATAAATACTGGTTTTAAACGAAGATTTTATAAGATTATACATTTCCTTTCTTATAAAATATACTATAACATACCAAATAATTTCCGAATATGTGTATCTGAATAAAACATGGGTTTAACATGTCAAAAACTTCATTACACGTAAAAGATATGCATATGCATATACGCAATATAACAACTTTAAAATAAATACGAATATGTTGCCTATTTAAATAAAATAACTGGCACAATTGTTCTCATTTTCAAATTATTTTTGTTTATTTTAAATGACAAACACAGATTACACTATAACATAAAGTAAATTACATATTGTTTATATGCGAAAGTGTCTCATCACATTGCGAATACGAAGCAAAAGCAATACTTGTCACACAAGAAATTCAGAGAGAAATCTCTTCACGACTTTTTGCATTAATTTCTTATCATATGACTCTGCATTTTGAAATACAATCGAGGAGTGAGCATCGATTTCAAATTTGATATTGCAGCTTTATCCGCTATTGTCCATTTGAGGTGCAATTACAAGTCTAGACAGCTTAAGCACGCACTAACTATGTACGATAATAAAACTAATATGGCAACTCCCAAGTGCACTTTTAGTGTTAACAATAGTGCAACGGTTTGATCGGTGTATATCAATCGAACACTGGACACTAATACATGTCTAAATGTGCTGATGGCGCAAAGATCCGTACACGTGCCATGTTTCATAATAGCGTGTAGTAGTAATCTTATTAGAAGAAAAACAAGTAGGTGCTCTGAAATCTTAAACGGAATATAACTTACAATTTACAGTTTAAACAATATAACAATCAGATATAAATAATGGTATGTATTGCAGTTATAAAATGGTGATGAGGCTGACAATTGAAATGCCATAATAGTGACTAGTTACTACACAACGCTTAACAAATATGAAAGTTCAGTTGGTTGGTATCATTTCTGTTTGAATACCAAACGCCGCTTGACTTCACAGGACAAGCTTAAGTATGCATAGAGAGCATCAGTTGAACAATCAACCCTTAAAATAATTCAGAAAAAAAAAGAGAAGAGGAACTAGTATCAAGACAGGAGTCATAACTACAGCAAGGAATTGGAAGCTTTAGGTTTGCATCAAGCAACAACTAGAACTGTTCCATTATATTGATGTGATTAACCTGAGGATAGACGTAGACATTGACTATTAAATATATATTTATTAAAACATTAATAATACACTTGTAAGAAAGAAAAACAGACTCAATACACAGTAATGTTAATAACGGATGGAAGAGATTGAACCTTACTTAACATATAAACACATATTCGAAGATCGTGGTTATTTTAAGTGGAAGTAAGCTTCCAATGATTTCGAGCACAGTCTCTCTGTCTATCATACATTGGAGTAATCTGAACCGTAAGTAAAGAAGACAATACCAGCGTTTGCCTGTTTGTTGTAGACCGTAATTCAAATAAAAAATAGTTCCTGCTGCAAGTCACAATAAGCAATTCTAACATATGCGGACTACAGATTGGCTACTCGACTCGGCGCATCGGCATTGAGCTTTTTTGGTACCTCAAATTTTCCATGTAATATGGCCCCTGTTATGAAGAAGGTGGTAGCACCTAATGTTATATGTTGACCATGCACTGGCATCAAATGAAATCAAAGTCACGTATTTAAACTTACTTAAGGGTTTTATAAATGGAATCATTTGCTAACTTGTTAAATCTGTATTGGCTGTATGTTTGTTCGATCTACACCATTTCAACTCATGCAAGTTCACAATTTCGCGGTGAATTTATTGATGGGATACATTATCGGCCCGTTAATGCATTGTGAGAAAGGAATTACATAAAAATATATGTATTTGATATATAAAATCGACAAAATTAAATATATATTAATATATTATCCAACAAATAAATTCGAGTATCGTTATACATAGCAATAGTGTTACTTTTCTAATTCATTAAAATTAAATGAATCTAATTATGTTCATGATGTATACGATAGTTTATCTTATATCGTCTGTTTATTTCTAGGTAGGATAGAGTATATGGCCAAGATTCTGAACTTGGAATCATAAAGATCTACTAGAACGTCAATAACTATATAATTTGAACATATTAAGACTATTTTACTAGTTTTGTCAAAGTTATACGACCATGTTGGTGATTTTCCTAAGCGATTGTATATTTATTTAAACTAAATGTCATTGACTTACTTACATGAAACTTATAAAACAACATATCCAATTGTGTATTATGATGGGTATTTATGAGGCCAAATCTCAAAAAAGGCGTTTTTGTTCTTACTAGAAAATGGTCGGAGAAAATAATAATGCACACCACCAGTATCAAATATATAGCTTACCATAAAGGAAAAGCTAATTGTGATTTATTTCGTCGATTCAGCAGACATCCCGTATGATTTCATAAGTGAGTCCGTGCAATTGCATGGAAAGCGTCTCTCATGTTTTCGCTTCAAACAGAAACATGATTGACTCTCTGGGACTAATCACTGACACAAATGTATACGCACGTTGTCAATAAAGATTAAGGATAGGGCAGGACACAATTAGTTTTTAAATTAAATGGTACTTGGTTGTGGAAATGCTCCATAGTGTGCAATACATTATGCTAATTTTATATCGTTTCA
This sequence comes from Dreissena rostriformis, assembly GCA_007657795.1. Taxonomy (NCBI): domain Eukaryota; kingdom Metazoa; phylum Mollusca; class Bivalvia; order Myida; family Dreissenidae; genus Dreissena; species Dreissena rostriformis. The sequence goes on from VMBQ01000148.1 coordinate 52,238, forward strand.
GATTTATGATTATTTTGTCAACACGATTTTGAGTCATCTGTTGTAAAGTCGAATTCAATTGTATCTTGTTCTTAGAAAACTGGGAAAAATGCTTGTGCGTTAATTGCCATCCCAGATTAGCCTGTGCAGTCCGCACAGGCTAATCGGGGACGATAATTTCCGCTTTTATGGAATTTTTCGTTTAAATGATGTTTCTTCTTAGCAAAAATCCAGTTTAGGCGGAAAGTCTCGTCCCGGATTAGCTTGTGCGGACTGCTGTGACACTTTACGCACAAGCATTTTGCCCAGTTTTCTCAGAACACTCCACAATTTATAAATACCTATATATTGTTAATGGCTTAGACGTTTAATCGAGTTGGTTGCAGATCGAGAAATTATATGTCCCGTATGCACAACTCTGTGCACAATAGTTTGGAATCTGCACATGTTATTTGAACATGATATTTCTTCTGAACTGTTATTGTGCGTTATATCTTTCTGAGCAATACACGGTAGGATCGTATACAAGCTATACATTTCCTTCAAAGTACACAACATTATAATCTTATTCTTGTTAAACAAATGTTTGTGTGACTGCATCATAATGTTATACTCTCCAGTGTATTCCTGAGGGATTTGTGGATCACAAGCTGTCTGTTGTTGCCTTAGGCATTAATATTGGATGCATGCCAGTTCACTATCTACGTCTACAATATCATGCATATTTTCACGAGTCGATGAGTAAAACATTCTTGTATTGAGTGACAACAGTTTATATTTCAATTTAACTTTATGCAATTTGATACAGTGACTATAGCAGCAAGCTCTTACTTGCGATTATGTAATAAGTGGCTGCATATCCAATGAATAAATGCGTTTCATGCAATGAGTTACACATGACTGTGGGAGAGTATCTACAAATATCTGGTATATAACTACATCTCCAAAAGGCGTTACTAGATAAATCGAATTTATAGGTCTTCATGACACAATTTTAATATTTAAGAGAACAGCGAATTGAATCTTCTTTAAATATGACAATTATGCGTTTGCTTATAAATTATATATTTATTTATTTATAATAAGTATCAAACACCAACTATTGGTTCACATGTCTATTTGTCGACGTTACAATTCCCTCTCGAGTTGATCGTTTGTCGGTACAGTGCACATGCTTAATACAATTTTCAAAGCACGTATCTAAACGGATCGATGGATAGTGCTGATGCAACTAAAATGTTTATTCGTATATTCTCGAAAAACCAATATTAATGATATAATATGCATTGGTGATATTAGCGAATGACCTGTCTGTTCAGCATTTTCGGTTATAACAACAGCACATTTAAATAACATTTATACATAACCTTAATACACTTGCATATGGTGATACATTGTGCAAAGCTGACACGCATCAGTATAATGCCTCTTATGATTATATAATTATTTTCTTGTGATTGCATAACATTAACTACGTGTCTTTGGTCCATAATGCATTCATTATATGATCTGTCTCGGAATTTGAAATAACAAAAGTGTGTGCAGTGTCAGTTGTAGACGAGTTGATGTTTGCAATAACGCAAGGCCTTCCTTTGCAGCAACTTGTGTAAGTATAACACCGTAATTAACTCGATAGCATGGCATATGTTGATACATTTTTTCAATCTGACAAACAACACTCGGTCTGTATTTGATATAACTATGTATATCCGTGTTATTTCGTAAAACGAAATACTTGTATTGTCAACATAGATCATATATTCTAGAATCTGTCTCGGAATTAAAACAGACGAAATTGTATTTACGCACATTGTCAATTGTCGATAAGAAAATGAATAGAAAAATGTTTGAACGAAGTTATTTCGCATATAATTACATCATATTACTTCCTGGTGCATTGTGCCCTTCCGTTAGTAGTTTACGAAGAAAAACTATGCAATGAAAAAAAATCAACCATCGGTTGTCTACATTACATATCTTCGTTCACAAATAATAAGAACTGACAACAATACATTTTGTGTGATGGATTGTATAATATGTGCAAAAATTGTTTATCAATGCATGTAGCTTGTTCAATGGTTATGGATGGCTAAATGCTTGTATAATGCATCTGCTATAGTTTCAAAATCCTTTTAATTAAATCATATTTACGTGTTTTAATAAACTTTGCACATTTTGTTGTAGTTAATACTAGTTTTTCTTCAATTTGTAAGCACATGGATGTTTTTTTTTTTAATATTCTAGCAATGTATGCTTTATTTGTGTAAACCATTGCGTGAATGATACATTTGTTCGTCGCTAGAGCTGTCTTTGATGTTGAATTGAATCATGTTTGTTATAAATGTCGGTAATTATAAATTGAACTATTAATATATTATATACACACAATTCCACTTACATACCACACTGTACATACAATAACTCATGAAATGCTTATATAATTATAATTTATTAACGCATCTTTTTGGAGCTGTGAAAACATGGCGATGAGCATGTTGTTGTCCTCGTAAAGTTGATTTATTTCAGTTTGAATTCGAGGCTCGCCGTACGACGTGATGTAATTAAACGCATATAACGTCTTGCTAAGGTGTTGTTAACGTGTAATATATAGCAAAATAGTTGTTGTAACTTGACCCTTTTAAGCGTTACCTGTATGTGTTTGTTACCTCTGACAAATATTAAATGTCTTACAATTCTCGATGCACAATGAAATGTACTTATGCGAGTAGAAGTTACAGGTTTTGGTACACATTAGTAAATACCAATCGTGTATGGTTTCATATTATCTATTCTTATTTACACTGAAAACGGTCTTATCTTCTTGATTATATTCCTCAAATGGATAAACAATGTTATAAGTTGTAGATGTGTTGAGAACATTTTAGTGTTTCGCTATTCATGTTAAGCAGAATTTAATGTTTTGATAGTAATGCTGAGTAGCACACACATCGGTTCAACGTGCCTTAGACAATTGCATATGTATTGCTTTAGTGAGTAATAGTTGAATAACTGAAATGGATTGTGTTTCTTTTTTTCGTTGTACTGTTGTTATTTTATTTGCAACATCCATGATGATTATGTTCAATACAATCGTTTGTTTAATTACTATGCATAAACATACATACACATGTCATCAACCTCAATAAGTTTAATTTTTATGCCCCCTTCTTCGAAGAAGAGGGGGTATATTGTTTTTGGCCTGTCTGTCTGTCATTCTGTCCAACAACTTTAACCTTCTTTAAAGTTTGGTCATAACTTTTGCAATATTTAAGATAGCAACTTGATATTTGGCATGCATGTGTATCGCATGGAGGTGCACATAATGAGTGGCGAAAGGTCAAGGTCAATGCCATCCTTCCAGATCAAAGGTCAAGCAACAAAGTCCAAGGGAAGAAACAAGCTTTAAAGGGAGATAATTTATATACCTGCAAAATGATAAATAGAAATTGTATTTCAAAGCGGCGCAGTAGGGGGCATTGTGTTTTTAAAAAACACATCTCTTGTTGATTTTAAATCATACACATCGACGACAACATAAACAATACATTACAAGTGCATTATATATTAACTCATGTTTGCACTGTTGGAAATCGAAAAGAAACTAATTGTTTTAATAATAAATAAGTCGAAACTACATCAGATGTCCAGACAAGACATCGCCTTTGCGTTATACTGTAAAGTTATTCAGAAACTCTCACTTAATGTCGAAACACTTTTGTTTTATACTTGCAATACACATTACAATGTCACAACACAGTTATGTTGCTATGTTTAAAAGAGGATTTAGATTAAAATTTAATTAAATGCGCATTTAGTGCACTTTTTCGAGAAGGGTATGTCATGATGGGATATTAATTGGATTATGCAATTCAATAATTAGTATAATTTGATCGCTATTTCTGTTCATTTAAAAATATTATAGTCAAAGAATTGATTTGAATGCAACCTCAAGGTGGTTAAACATTGTCACTGTTTTGCCAATCTTTCTGAGAAACTAATTCGACTGAAACAAAAATAAACATCTAATATTTGAAATCTTAGGGTCATGTAATTTTTTTATAATGCAGAATGTTTTTATATATTTATTCATTGGAGAGACCCCGTCCAAATGTAGAAGACTTTCATCAGATGCTACGAACGAAGAGGAAGCCAATAAAGAAAATATAGAAGAAAATCTTCCTGAAGCTAAAAAAGTCCCAAAAAAGCGGAATCTGAGTCTGGTGCTAAAGAAACGACAGGCGAAAAAGAGAGTAAATCCTCAGAGACTGTTACCAAAGGTCAAGGTACGGGAAACGAGAAAAGAAGAAAGGAACGGTCTGCCAGTGGACCGCCAGACGTCAAGGACAATCTTGGGTCACCGCGACCCGTCAGAAGGCACGAATCCCCTGAGCCAGGTCCCAGCAGTCGGCGGGACGAACCGTGCCAGAAAAAAGAGAGGTCGGTGAGTGAAGCGGGTATAGATCGGCGTCGGAGCCAAGATGGATCCGTGTCAAGTTCCAGCTCCAATAAAGCCTCGGGCGACGAGGAAGTTCAGAAGCCCCGACAACGGGCCAGTGATAGGCCTGTGTGGGTGGATCTGGTCGCGAAGCATATAGAGTCGCTGTTTTCGTTTATGAGAAAAAGTGATGATGACGATAGTTGAACAATGTGATAGTGGCTAAACAAACTGAAAATGGCTGACAAGGAATGCTGGTGTCTAGTTTTCTTTTTAAACTGTATTAGAAGTTATTTCCTTATGTAAGCCATTGCATTGTGTTCCTGTTCAATTAGTTTTGTTCAGTTCTGGGGGGGGGTTGTGAATGAGAGAAATCATAAAATGCTGTCAGTGATGTGAACAAGTAGTAACAAACAGACGTGTAGTTATAAGCTTCTTAACCATAGCCGCTATTCAACTAACAATTCAAATACTTACGAATCAAGACTAAACTTACACCTGAGAAATAGTTCTTCAGAGTTTCAATGTATATAAATTATATTGCTGACCAAACGTGTATATGTCATAAATACATTGTTCTGTACAAAGAATGTCGTTAGAGGTCTTAAAAATCCACTTTAGCTTCAATATAAATGAACATTTCGAACATTGCAGAGTGATAAAAATAATTGATTGATGTGTCAACCAAATCACATGTCATTGGTTATTTTCCAGATGTTTGTATCACAGTTAACAGTAGATGACTAAATATGGGCCGCGCTCTGTGAAAAGGGGGTTTAATGCATGTGCGTTAAGTGTCGTCCCAGATAAGCCTGTGCATTCTGTGCAAGCTAATCAGGGACACTTTCTGCTTTTATTGTATTTTTCGTTTAAAGGAATTCTGTCCTTGAAAATCCAATTTAGGCGAAAAGTGTCGTCCCTGATTAGCCTGTGCAGTCTGGGACGACACTTTACGCACATGCATACTTTTCCTAGAGCGCAACTCATATACTTAATAAAATCAAGGTGCTGTTTTCGTTTGAATTGATGAATTATGTCTGTATATGTGTGAACTGTGCAGATCTCAATAATGAATTAAAGGCAGTAAGCCACCATCCAAAAATTGTGATCGGCATTGCAATGGCAGTGTTATTGTGTTCAGTGTGTTGTGTGTTATGTATGCTATGTTTGCGCTTTGGTCTCATGCAAATCGTTCAGCTTTTATGGTAAATAAATTTAGGAACAGAACAGTGTCCTAGCAAGTATTGCACTCCATTTTTGTTTAGTGTTCACATTAAAATTGCATTTTATTTGTGATGTTTTAAAGAATGACGTAATTTTACGGTTTTCTTTTGTGGTCGGTAGCATTCCCTTGATGAGGGGAAATGAAAAGAAACCCCTGTTAATATTTCAAGGATTAATTGTATGTAGAAATGTATTTACACACCACGCCCCTCCTGCTAGAGGTTAGCATTCTGACTTCTAATCGCCTCCGCTAGAATTCCGGCACCCTATCTAATCAAAGATCTTACAATAAATTAAACCCATTTATGCCTAGTGGACTCTCCCATCCTTTTAAATTGGATCAATTTATTTCCAAAATAAGGGATGTCTAGTATATTTATTTCTTTATTTAGAATATTTCTTACAGAAATTCCTTTAAGCAAACAGCACAGACCCTGATGAGACGCCGCATCANAATGGGCTAAGTTAAGACTAATTATGTGGAGCTCACAACAAAAAGACATTTATGCCCAATATGTCCCTATGCTAGTGTATATGCAAGATTGAAGGTACTAGTATATGAATACACATGTAGAAGTTCTGAACATAACTAATCATAGAGTTTGATGCTTTGCGGCTAGGCTTTTTCAAGATTGCAGCATACGAGGAACTATTAATGTCATAATCAAACGGGCTCCTGGTAAGAATGGTTGGTGGTCATCATGCCGGACGGATGGACTTTATATGTCTACACCCTCCATCTCACGTTTGCACAAGAACACGGCAGCATTTATGATTTCAAATGCGTCATAATTGTTCACGTGTCTCGTAACATGTCTCGAGTACTGGGCCGATATCTAGGTCCACAGATAATGCAATTCAGCTGATCCTTATTAAATGTCAGACGAATCGATAATAACAAAGTGTGACGTTCATTTTAAGCTAAAAATAGCCAATCACAATGAATTATTTCAAACGACATCTGATAATGAGTTTAACAGAGATTTGAATGGAATAACATCTGGCCGCATAGCTAGGGAATGTTGAATCATTAAGGAAGGATACACTTGTAAAATTAAGACGACTTAATTAAACTAGATATTTAACTGTGTATAAAAAGTACACAATCATCAAATTATATTTTTTTAAATTGAATAAATCACTTAATTCATAAGTGCAACAAATAAGGTTGTACAACATTGCGTCTTTTTTCATCTTTTCCGAACAATAACTGACGACTACTCGAGATGTGGACATAGACAGACATACAGACATTTTAATTGCTTGCACAATGTACATCGTCAAAATCACATGTGGTTGGTATTGATATGTCAACATGTATATGCACAGAAAACAAGTGTCAACAAGCATGAATATGTACAAAACAAATGTATATTGAAGTACAGAGGATGAACAATTGGTAAATTACGTTATACAATTTAACAAATTCGATCTCATACTCGACGATTCCATAACAAATAAACAAATTTTTATTAGTTCAGACCTATTGGTTGATTGCAGCAAAGTGTCCGTACTGCTCTTCCCCGCCAACATCCCGAAACTTTTGCATAACTTTGAGTAAGCTAATTTAATAAATATAAATATAAAATTCCCACGAAGTCTTTACACCTCGAAGCTTAGACATTTACGCCAATTCTGATAAAACGTACATGCAATACAGACGCTGTTCGACCGTAGTGAAGTGGAAGAGGAACGTTAAAGGTCGCAGTAGATAATCTACGCCAAGAACGTAGTGAGGAAAGTTGACGTTGTCGATAAGCGCCGCGTTAACAACAAGGGATCGCAGTAAAAAAAAACTGTAAAAATGATTAGATGCGTACACAGGTAACTCACAAATATCAGAACTTCCGGTGCGATTGTCGACGGTATTTGGATTTATTAACGAAAACAACACATTTGCGTTGTTACAATTATTATATACGTTTTTCCAAAAACCGCCTGTTTTGGAATAAAACATTATAGAATGTCTAAGTCTGATGAAAAATGAACGTACACAAAATATTTTAAAGAAGCGCAAGTTGGGCTTAAACGATATTTAACCCTTCATTTTTTTTGTATTCCAGGTTGAATGTTCGGCAATCTTTAGTTAATTATATCATATTCGCTTAATTACATTTTACATATTAAACATGAAGTGTTGCAAACGTATTAAGACGATTTAAGTAATTGAAAATCCCCTTTTTATGGGAGATAACTCGTTAATGTTTTAAAAATCTAACGAAAAAAAAAATAGTTTCTACTACCAATTTGTTAATACATAAGTGGAAACAAACAACAAATTGTTTAGGTCTAACAACATGCATACATTATTTCACTGTTTGTACGTTGTGTTCTTCATTTCTCAACATTGTATATTTTAGAGCAATGTATTTTTAACTCAAAAAGAATCAGAATCAGATATACATTGTCCCAATTTAAATTTCGGGGTAAATGATTGCAAAAACGTTTCCTCATATTTGTTTCATTACGATGGCATATTGATGTCTGTAATTGTAACTAACAACAACATATAAATTATATTTGTCTGTGGTATTCATTTTGTATTGATAGACAAAATGTTATTACTGGTATGTCCAACAATCAGCCTTCGAGTATGTGCACAGTAGTATACAGTTTCTGGAAAATTCAGACCATCCTCCTTGGAAGCCAGCGTCACCACTCCTCCCTCACCATCCACCTGAACTACTTTGTGTGCTCCACGCCCACAGACCAGCAGCTGTCCTGTCTCTGACACGTGGACACCTGTAGGATCTCGAAGTGCGGGATCTTCACAGGATGACAGGACAGTCCCATCCATAGACAGGATCAGGAGCCTGTTGTGACTTCAGTTGGTTACATAGAGACGTGGTCCATCAGCACTCACTGCACACGTGTACACTGAAAATATCATGAAGTACTAATTACGTATCATTCACACGGATACATGATTATTATAATATTAAATTTGGAAATATTATATTTAAATGCCTAAAAAAATCAATGTACTCTTCTGAGATAAACATGCACATACATGTAGGAAGTCAGGCTTTTTGGTTATTTTGGGGAAAAAATGCAAGATCGGGAATGGGAATTTTTTCGCGAGAAAAGAAAGCTGATTTTGATAAAAAAAACTACCTTAATACAAATCTTTATAACAATTCAAATTAGAAGAACTGTCTGATGATTATGACATCGCAATTTTATTTGATGCCAAGAACAGGGGTGTCTCTACACTTAAAGAAATTAAATTAAAAAGTAAACAAAACATATTTGTAAAAAAATCAATTTAACCATATTCCACTTATGTCAATGAGATCAACAATGCTTTATTATCATAAGTTTAAAAATCGTTAGTATACACTATAATAATTTAACATGTCTATCGTCGTATTTCCACAGACCATTAACAGTATCTGATAACGTTTTATACAATATTATAATAACATGATCGTGTTATTCAACCTCGCTCTATCGTGTTTATTAAAAACGCATACAATTTGACCAATGTCCCCACCTTAAAATTATTCAAGTATTTAATGTTATCCCAGCATAATATCCGCTTTTAAGAAATAACTCCTTATTAGATAAATTATGGTGCATTTCAACCCTGTTGAAAACGGAAAAGACGTGCAGTAAATTGACGTCATTTTGTGTGTATTATCATAATGTGGTTTGATGTTGTTTTCAGCCATTTTCTTTAGTCTTTTTTTAAAATGAAGACAGAAAAATTGGACAATGATGGGATCAATAAAATACCAAGGCTTGCATTTTAGATTTTCTAAACGTCTCTTCATAAACAATCGGGATATAGCATTAAGCTAGAATTCTATATAGTCTCTATAAATTGATATTAACCCGATCTGTTTTAGGAATTTTGTTATTGTTCCTGAAACTAAGAGAGCTAATAATAATGACGGTATGACAAAAAACAACAAATTTTAAATATAGCCAATATATATAAACTGCATTGTCAAGGTATCACTAATTATTTAGTTTAAGGTTAAGTATACGAACACGATAAAAACATAAAAACAAGTGAAATAAGTATTAATCTAAGGACAACATTTCGGACATATTAAATACTGTGCTGTATCCATAATAAACTCGTGCTTGACATGTCATTTTAGGGAAGTACTTTGTTGCATATCAATTGTAGTTTATTTTTCAAGGTAAATATCAGAGAATAGCACGAATGTTATGTTTTGTAAAGACAGTAACACAATGCCATTTTTCATACCAGTGAGAACTTTATTTGTCTTCGCCGTTGTTAGATTCATAATGTACATAAAGTATTGAGATTCAGACCATCTGCATCGTTAACACAACTAAATCTGTCCAAATCTGGTTGAGAATCAGTCTTTACATACCGACGTGATATTTGATATGTCATAACCACTGTGAGCTTTAGACTTGACATACCCTAGTTTGATTCAGGATGTGCCTTGTGAGATTCAGTCTGCTGATTCACGGGTGATTATGAGACTGTTGTTACCGTTCTGTGATTCAGTCTGTCTATGCATTTGTGAAATTGAATCGATCTCTACACTGATGAAGTTCAGTCTGTCTATACTGTATCTATATCGTGAAGTGTATTAACTTTGGTATGATTTAGCATTTTAGGACCGTGGTGCGATTCACTCTGTCTATGCTATTGATATAATTAGTCTGTCTATGCCATGGATCGAATCAGCCTATCAATATCGTTGTGAGATTTATTTTGTTTACACCGTCTATTCCGTTGTGAGATTCAGTATATTTTTCCCAAGGCGAGATTCGGCGAAAATCCGATTGTATATCCCACGATGAAAGTCAGTCTGTACATAACATGGTACGTTTTAGTTTGTACATCCCGGGGTGAGATTCTGACTGGACATATCACAGGGAGAATCAGTTTTTGTAAGATTTAGATTGTACATATCGTGGTTAGATTCAATCTGTACATACCGTGGTATGCATTCAGTCAGTAAATGTCGTGGTGAGATTCCGTCAGTACATCTGCGGCAGAAATTCAGCTTTATATGCATGTCTGTGATTTCGTTAGCGTTAAATATAAGTGTGTTGAAATACGTGTAAGCAAACTGTTTTCATTTATGAATGCTTCACAATACATATAATGTTATAAGTTATTTTGTGAATGTTCACTATTTGATGGAACGACCTTGCGAAATGCATTAATTATTTTTTGAGCCGTTTGGTTTACGGTGGATTCGTTTTTGTCAATAGATGGTAATATATTTATAAAAAAACGGAGCTATAATTTTACAAAAAATCACACATTTCCTTGCATATCAAGACATAAATCTGTTAGAATGATACAATCGCACTTCCTTCATACAGTATAATACGTTTTCTAACTAACGTTACTGTTTTCTAAGAAAATGGAGAGAATACCTGTGTATCCACCTGAAGTATCCTCATAGATCTTCTTTACCAGCTGCCCATCCAATGTGTACTGATACAAGGCTGTTAGTGATGTGATAAACAACGTGTTATTAAAGTAAGCAATGCCATTACATCTATGTTTGAAATCAAGTTTTCTCCCTTTAACTATCTGTCTGTCCTTGATATTTAGGAACTGGACGATCATGTTTGTTTTACTTTCTTCAAATGTAACAGCGACCTCTGTAGGACTTATAGTGCACATGTCCATTGGAGATGCAGGCAGGTCAGCGTGCGCAACAACTGTATACTGCATATCCAGTAACTTTACTCTCTTGTTCCTGTAGTCTACGATTATAATGTCTCCACCAGATAGCTCACATATGCATCTTATGTCACACCTATCTTTATCAGATGTGATTCGAACAACGTGAAGACATTTGCTCTTCACTCGAGTGTAATGTTTTCGTCATTGTACGCCTGCTTTTCAACACATTTAATACTCCCAAGAGTGCACAAATCTGATAGTGTTTGTTCAATACCTGAGTTTTTGTTAAACGATATTGAGGGACTTCTATTGACAGCCAATTCTTTCAACATATTTCCAGCGTGTGAACCCATTTCCAATGCTTTTTGGTACACTATAAATGAGAGGTCTTTTGGATCATTTTCTATATTATTTATGGCATCGCTGATTTTCTTTAAACCGTTTATAGCTTTTAAACACGTGTCTGTGTCAGAATGCAAAGACTCTTTCAGTGTTTGCAGCAAAGTGTCCAAATCATGTATTGTTTTTCGTTCCAATTCATCTAATATGTCGTTGATTTTCTGACGAAGCACTTTAATTTCATCGAGCGCTTTATCATACGAATCCTGCAGTTTCTTCAGACATTCCTGTGTGTCATTTATTGCAGTTCCAAGCTTTTGTTGGACATCGGCAATAATTGAAGATATATTATGACATTCCCCTGCATCATGAATTGCTTTTGAGTTGTCTTGTATCAGCACCAGCTTGACACAGTGTCTGCAATTATTATACAATACGTTTCAGTTAAAAAATTGCCTAATTATATAACTTAAATACCATACAATTTACAATAAAATTAACTCAATTCGCATGAATGTTTAGTTATATTGAGGTTGTCTTATTACATGGAATGAAGCTTGCAATTGAGGCATGATACTATAGTGCTATCAACTGCACATAGATAAGAAAACACAACATGCACACACTGTAAAACTGTATTTATACAATAGTGTGGCACTTCGCCCAGTACATGTTTGGACTGTATATAAATATGACATAGGTATATTGCGCTATTCGTAATGCCCTTAATAATTTGATGCATGTCATTATTACGATAAACATTTCAAATAAAAAAAATGTTATGATGTGCTCTTTAAAAACGATGATGGTACTTAATTCAACACGTGCTACCTTCGAATAATGAAACTACAAAAACATCATCACGTGTGTTTTGACTTATATCTTTTTAAGTTTGATTAAGTGACATAATAATCGCATTATCACAAGGTGCAATTTACAAAAAAAACAACATAATTTCAATTTTAAAATTCCTGAACTGTATATGTGTATTTGCGCATAAACAATTAGATCGGTTCTTAATTTCTTGTGACATTGAGACACTTAAAAATATCGTACGTTTTATGTATCGCTAAATCATTATAAATCAGCACTTATTGTGTTAGCTAGTTTTTCCTATTGATTTCTTCTTCGTAAATGTAAATCAAGATAACATACGTGAATGCTTAGTTTATGCTATAGTATAAATAATGGTTTGGGTCGTAACACCGCTTTACAATAGCTGGTCATACTGATTTTTGATAAATAAAATCAGGAAATATGGCAATACCAGGAAACCGGTTTTCCAACGTTTTAAATAATAATTTAATAGTTGTGCAATACTAAGCTTGGTCTGCATGTAAGCTACATACACACACAATTTCAGCGCAATAACTCCATCAAAAATCAAATAATTGATCGGAAAACAGTTTTTCTATTTTAAGTTACAGTGACCTTGATCTTGATCCAACTAGTTTAAAATACCATCCCATGGTAGGTCCGCAAAAAAAAATTAAAAAAAATCACACCAAATTTCAAAACAATATCCACATACAATCTCTAGCTATTTACAGGAAAGGCTTTTCTTATTTTTAGAAACAGTGGCATTGATTTGACCCTTCTGGTTCCAAATGCAATACGAAGCTAAGTATACATTCAATCTAAATTCACACACATTTTCAGAACAATATCTCAATCCAAACTCACTTGAGAGGTAACTTATTGTCAATTTTATTAACAGTGACCTTGAACTTAACCAGACTTGTCCCGAATGAACTTCAATGCTATGATTGTATATCAGCAACCGTCTCAGTAAATACCAGTGCAATACCTACATACAAACTCAAGGTATTTACTAGAAACAATGCTACTATGTTTGGTAGAAATGGCATGGTCCTCATTGGCCCCATATTTAGTATAAAGCTAGGATTGTGAGTAATATACATACACACAACTTTGTTATTCTAATACCTTCATCAAAACATTATTTGAGAGTATAAATGTGACCTCGACCTTTACCAGACACGCCCCAAATGTATTTTGCAGACTTTAATGCAGATTCTAACTGAATAGCCAGACTTAACATACAAACATACATTACAGGGAAGAAATTGGTCGCTTTCATCATGAATTCAATATTTTATCATGTGCAAATGCCTGAGTAAACCAATTTTATTTATTTTAAATCAATGTCTACTTTCGATTTCACATATGTGTGCGTTATGCTGAAAAATACACACAGTGAGCTAAACAAATGTAATTTATTACTGCTACATGGATTTTTGTTTGTTAAATTATGTCTATAAAGTTTATACAACATTTAAATTATTCTTCTGTTAACATAGAATGTTGATGAAGTTTAAGGTATACTAAGGGCAATACATTCTGACCTGTGATCATGGAAGTGGCACATAGCACAACATAGTTTACTATGATCTTCACAAAACATCTGTATCAGTTGATCGGAATGCTGTTCACAAAACTTTAAATCTTCCAATGATTTCATAGCAACAGGCCATTTATCCATCTCTCCTCTCCCATACGCTACGTGCTTCTTATAAAACTGTGTGTGCAGCCCAATACAGTCGTCACAAAGAGCTTTCGAACACTGCTGACAGAAAAACATGGCTTCCTTGTTGACACCATCCTCTTCGCAAATATTGCAGCAAAAATCTTAAGTCGAGTCTGATCCTTTTTCCGCCATTTAAGCTCTTTCTTTATATGAAAAAAAAGTAGAAATGTATGTGAATTCAGTTTAATATTTCATTAACAAACATTTCCGTGTATTTACTAGACCTAATCGCTGCATTAATATCGCAACTTAAATACAATATAACACATCCCAAAAATATATTTATCTTAAAACCTTACATTCGGCTTATCTCAGTAAGAGGTGTAAATATTGATCGACTGATATCAATTTACAGCATGTCAATATTTAAAACGGCATTATCTTTCGAAACACTATTGTCGAAAGAGGCCAGGGCGATAAATGTGTACTTGATAAGTATTCTTAAAGCTTCTACGTCACAGATTGGGAAACTAAAATTAATAAATTAAGACATGTTTCAAATTCATGAAAAAAATATATTTAATAGAAATGCATGCACTGTAGTTGATAAAACAGTTCCGAAACACTGTTTTATTTTCCTTATGCAAGTTTGTCCGTTGCTACGCATACATTGTTTCCGATGATAGAAATAGAAAGATAAATTGTTCAGCAATTATTCTAACCCAGATCTGGTTTAAATTGCTGTCGTAAACTATGACATACGTTGGTAAAAATGTGTACCTAATACAACAATGTCCGAACTATGTAGAGAAGTTTCGGTCTATTTCTGAATCAAGATCTGGGGGAGATCTCTATGTATTTGTAAACTGTCAAAATGTAGTGATGTAAATGAAAGTTTACCTACGAGTGGTGAAACAGGGTATTCATCCTGAATTAATATAAATTATTTATGCATAATAATGATGTATTTATTTACCTGTTATTTGAATTCAAAATGTTTGTTCAATATTTGTAATGTCAGGCCATCAATTGTAATGAAGTGACAATATTGAACAGAAATGTTTATAATGAAGGATATTTACTCTACGCATGAGAGATTATACATCTTACACAATGCCACAATGAGACACGGGGATAGCTTCGTTTGATATTATTGATA
The DNA here is from genome assembly GCA_007657795.1 of Dreissena rostriformis. Classification (NCBI taxonomy): domain Eukaryota; kingdom Metazoa; phylum Mollusca; class Bivalvia; order Myida; family Dreissenidae; genus Dreissena; species Dreissena rostriformis. Next base: position 67,488 of record VMBQ01000148.1, read on the forward strand.
TCATTAAAGTCATGGCAAAGAAAATATAACAATTGAAAGTCATTTTCCATACATAAAACACTCCACAGTTTAGATTTGTTTAGTCGGAAAATATGTTCAAATAATTATCAAATAATGATGGAAAATGTGTGATTAGGACATATTATGCGATATATCAATTACAAGGAGATTCCCAAGATCATACGCTATTATTTTTATCGGAAAAAAAAAGAAAACATATTTGTTAATATTTACATTTGTATTGTACGAAAATATGATGAATAAAGTAGGTTTTGTGAAACTATGCTTTTCAGGCTGGTCGGGAGATACGCTGGCCGCATATGACATAAGATCCATTTAGCATTACATTGCTCAAATGATAACCGTATTATGCATACTCTGGCTTATACAGACCATCCTCCTCGCAAGCTTGCGTCACAACTCCGCCATCACAATCCACATTGACTACGCTGTGTGATACACACACACACACAGTCCAGCAGCTGTCCTGTCTATCACACGTGTACACTTTTGGGGTATTGAACTGAAGGATCTTCCGAGGAAACAGACACTGAACACCGGCAATTTAGACTAAAAGCTGTCTATCTTGCTGCTGCAATTTAAGTACCATATTGTTTGATATGATATGACACTTAATAAGCATAGGTCTCAATTATATAATTACAGTTGGTCAAAATTTAATAAGTCGTGTATTACTTAACTGGTGCCCTATACTCTTTAACTCATCAGTTGACTAACACAAATTTTATTAAAATAGTTAGTTAACACCGAAAACTGTACGTAATCAAACTGTTGATAACAGAATGAGGTAAAATGCGCCAATTTGTCATCTCTGTGTCATCTCCATGACGAAACGACACATGCCATTGAATAATACGATTATATATCATATATTTGATTGGTAAATAAAAATGTGTGCAACAACTGAAAACTGGTTATGAGTATAGTGCACGGTTAATTGGTGAACACTATTGAAAGTGGACATTGAAATTTGCATTAGATTATAACGGAAATCAACTTAATTAATTTAAACTAACATAACTGTTAGCAAGACGACAATAACGACTTTTTTTTTAGAACGCAGCTACCTAAAAAAATACTTTTAATCACTACCTTAAATGATATATTTCTGCAAATAATCATACAGTACATTATACAAATGTATATACGGTGACACATTTCCCTCTTCCAGTCTACGTGTCTTTCTTCGAGCTTTCCCCCATGTTGACTAATGTTTGGTCGAAGCAGTCAAGCATTAGACGCGGTATCCAGAGACTATCTGTAACAGGCCCTTGTCGAACAGATTACATGCGACAGATTGTAATAAACCTGCAGGAAGCCTATAAAGTGGCTTACAAAGTAGCTTAACGGGAGGTGGGGGCGACAAAGCACAGTAGTACTACAACCCTAGAGTGCGGGAAACGTGACTTGTTTAAGGTGACAGATTCCTCATCAAACACTTCGGATTAAAAGGCAATCATACAATATCTGATATCTGTAGCGAGCGGGTTTATTGGATTACTTACCACCCTGGCCCCCTCATACATGTGTTTAAGGTTCAAAGAGAAGATAAGTCTGGTATTATCAAAACGCTGCACATAAATAACTTATTTTCAGTTAAGCACCTGTCAATGCAACACATCTCTTCAGATTCTGATATATGCACCAAGTCTGTCTCATGAAATGTCTAAGTCGGAAAAATATTGAATGCAAAAAAGAACTTACATGTAAGACTTACAGATGTTTGTTTCCCTAACCCGTTCGACCGTAATTTTTCAGCCAAACCGTAACATATTGTTTTGTGTTCCAGGTTGCATTTCGACAATACTTTCTATTTTCTTTCAAATTACCGTTTTCATATAAAGAAAGAAGTGTTGCAAAAATGTACAGACGATTTCTGTAATTGACACTCCTTTTAAAATGGGATATAACTCGTTGATGGTTTTAAAACCTAACGATAAAAGCTAGGTTTTTACTACTTACCAAACCTATTTGTTGGATATATAACAAACAAACAACATATTGTTTAGTTCAAACATTATGCATACATCATTCCACTGTTTGTTCGTTGTGTGTTATTGATATATAAGTGTTTATTTCAATTAAATACACCATATGAGGCACATGAGGACAACATATTTTCACAAGAAATAAATAAAAGAAACAAACGCAAAATGCAACAAAAACACACACTCCCGCATGCACACACGCATGCAAGCACACACAAACACACACCCAAACACACACAAAAACACACACGCAATCCCATACACACATTACAAGTAAACAAAAACATACATAAACGTACATGAACACAACTTTTTAAAATCATGACAAAAGCGGAGAAGCTCATTATGATTGAGACATAATAATACTCGAAAACTTCCTTAAATAACAATACTAATCATATAATTCCTTACATGAAACACAATAAACAGAAGCGATCAACATATATTTACAGCTCAGTAAGTCCTATCGAAACCAAATATATAAGTTATTCGGTAATTAGAACAAAGTTGATGTCATCAAATTACATAGCAACAGAGATATAAAACATAACGATACACATAGTATAATCATTTAAACAAATCAGATAAACAAATCATACTGTAATGATGAAGACAGTTAAATTTAGGAATCCAAATTATTATAAACATCTGCAAAACATAACATTGAAAAACATAATAAAGATTAAGTAATATAACATTGAAAACAGAATATAGATAAAATACTTCCTATAAAAGTTCATGATTTTCTTAATTATACAAGAACGTAAGTGGTATTTCAATAACACTATGATGAAAGAGTGTAAGTAAGTTAAATTAAATAATTCATACAGACCTAGGTCAAGATATACAGGAGCTTTAAATCTAATGAAAAACAGCACTTATATTATTAATTAACGTGTTAAGTATTTACTTTAAAACCAAAAAATGTAAAAGAAGCTACTTTTCTTAGAGTTAGTGCATCTTGTGTATTCACAAGTACAAAAAAAATGCATATTAGGTCGCAGCCAATACTTTTTATTAATATATTTCTTCCGTAAGTCAGTTAATAAAGAACATTCAAAAATAAAATGATATTCGTCATCAATTGTTTGACAATTGGTACATTTTCTTTCATTATATGGAATAGCAATAGGTTTATGCCAGCGGTCAGATTCAACTATTAATCGATGGAATGATACTCTGATTTTTGAGAGAGCAAAACGGTGGTTTTCATTGGAGATGCTTGTAAGGTACATTTTTAAATAATTGTTTATGTAAAGATGCCTATAAAGCAAAGCTCTACTAGATGCCGTTAATCGTGAATTCATATTTTGATAAAAAATTCCTTAATTCTTTGTTTGAATAATGACAAGAATACTTCTTTTTGTCCTACCCCTTGGTTAACCCATACCTCTAAAAACTTGACAACAATAGATGCAACGAACAAACCCAGCTTTTTTTAGACGGTGTCAATTCAAAGTCATTTTTCATTATATTACATGTAAGTTTAATATACTTATTTTCTTTGCTTTCTATTATTTTAAACCAGTACTTAATTATTTTAAAATATCTATTTACAATAAGTGATTGTCGCCCTAACTCACAGTAAACGAAATCATTTTGAGTTGCCTTTTCAACACCTAAAATATATATTTCTACACATATATGTTTTTGAGTGAAATGTATTTTTAAGTGAACGCGAATCAGGATCCGATATCTGTTTTCACTATTATAATGTAGGGGTAAATTTGTTTTTAAACTTTTACATATATGTATTTCGTTTCGATGCCATTTTTTCGACTGTCATTGTTACTGGCCACGCCATATGATTGTTATTTTTATGTGGTCTTCATTTTGTATTGATCACCAAAATGTTATTACTGACATGTCCAACAATCAGCCTGCCAGTACGTGCACTGTAGTTTACAGACTCCGGTCTATCCAGACCATCCTCCTTGGAAGCCAGCGTCACCACTCCTCCCTCACCATCCACCTGAACTACTTTGTGAGAATACGAACAGACCAGCAGCTGTCCTGTCTCTGACACGTGTACACCTGTAGGACGATGAAGGGCAGGATCTTTCAAGGATGACAGGACAGTCCCATCCATAGACAGGGTTAGGAGCTTGCTGTGACTATGGTTGGTTATATACAGCCGTGATCCATCGGGACTTATTGCGCACTTGAACACTGAAAGCAGGATACAAAGTACTCTTTATTAACAGATGCACCATCAATTATATAATATTACAATTGGATTGTTTTCAATAAAATACATAATTTGTATTGCAACCAATTTATTTTTCTGTAAAAAACATGCAGTACTTATAGTAAGTATACAATTTAGTTAAAGAAAACTCAATTTGAATTAAAAAGTTACATATGTCATTGATTAAAAACGTATTTGTATACTCGTATCATTTCAGTATGAACCACATTCCATAGATGTAAGTTATGGTTGTTGCTTAAATTTCATAAATAAGTTCAACAATGCTTAAGTGTCATAAATCGCAAGTTTAACACTTTAGTAATTTGATCTGTCTGTCGTAAGATTACATATCATATGAGTAGCCGATGAAACATAATCGGTCATCCTCGCGTAATCGCATGATAAATATGTATCTTTATTAACAACGCACACAATTTTCCCAATGGACCTACCCAAACATTATGTAAGTAATTACGAAATTCATTCACAATTTGTCCATAGTTGTGTTCACAGACCTCAGAGATAGATTTGTTTTCGTCGATTAAAAGATAATACATGTGTCCAAATATGGAGCTATAGTGTAACAACATTTACACATTTCCTCGCATGTGAAGACAGGAATCTGTTAGAATGTTGAACCTGCACTTCCTTTATAAAGTTTAAAACGTTGCGTACCTAACGTTACAGGTTTTTATTAAAATACAAATACCTGTTCTTACACCTGAAGTATCTTCATAGATCTTTTTCACAAGCTGACCATCCAGTGTGTACTGTTCCAATGCAGTTAGTGTTATGATAAATAATGAGTTGTTAAAGTAAGAAATGCCATGACATGATTGTTCTAAATTAAGTTTTCTCCCTTTAACTATCTGTCTGTCCTTGACATGGAGGAACTGGACGATCGTGCCACAACGATCAATTGTAACAGCGACCTCCGTAGAACTGATAGTGCACATGTCCATAGGATAGGAATTCAGGTGTGCATGCGCGACAACTTTATACTGCATATCAAATAACTTGATTCTATTGTATCTGTAGTCTGCAATAAGAATGTCTCCACTAGATAACTCACATATTCCTCTTATGTCGCACCTGTCTTTACCAGATGTGATTTGAACATTGTGAAGATATTTGCTTTTACACTCGAGAATGATGTTATCGTACGTGTCCGTCTGCTTTTCAACACATTCGATATTCCCTAGAGTGGACAAATCTATTAGTATTTGTTCAATACCGGGATTTTTGTTAAACGCTACTGAGCGACTTTTGTTGATAGTCAATTCTCTTAACAGATTCTCAGCTCGTGAAACCATTTCCAACCCTTTTTGGAGCGCTATAAATGAGAGTCCATTTGGACCTTTTTCAATAGTATTTGTAGCTTCGCTCATTTTCTTCAAACCGTTGATAAGTTTTGAACACGTGTCTGTATCAGCTTGTAAAGACTGTTTCAGTGTTTCCTGCAAGGTGTCCAAATTATCAATTGTCTTTCGTTCCAATTCATCTAGTATGTCGTTGATTTTCTGACGAAGCACTTTAATTTCATCAAACGCTTTATCATACGAATCCTGCAGTTCCCTCAGACATTCCTGTGTGTCGTTGATTGCAGTTTCAAGCTTTTGTTGGACAGCGTCAAAAGTTGAAGACATATTGAGAAATTCCCCTGCATCATGAACCGATTGTGATTTTGCTTTTATCAGCACCAGCTTGACACATTGTCTGCAATTATTATAAAATACGTTACAGTTTAAAAGTTCCTTATTATGTATAAAATACTAAATACAATTAACAGGATTTAAAGCTATATTAAAGTTTTTTACTAAATGAATGAAGCTTGCAATAGAAGTATGAAACTATAGTGCTATCAACTGCACGTAAAAAACCTAAACCAAACACTTTATTGTTTGTATTGTTAATATTTATACTATAGTGTGACATTTCCTTCAGTTTGTAAATATGCAGAATATGACATATGTATTTTGTGCTTTTCATAAAGCTCATAGTTATTTAATTTATGACACCATTTCGATAAACTTTTCAAAAACAAATACTATTATGGTGTGCTCTTTAAAAAAACGTTGTTGATACTCAATGCAAAATATGCTACCTCTACGAATAATAAAACTACAAAGACGTCATCAGGTGTGTTTCGACTAACACATTTTACGTATGATTTATTGACATACAATTTAAATTATCACCTGACATTTGAACAAACTCTATTTCAGTTAAACAGTTTTTGTCCAACATATTTGTATTTGTGTATATACGAATAGATAGATGCTACATTTCTTGTGAGGTTGAGCCACTTTAAAATACCGTTTGTTTAATTCATTGCCTAATAATTATAAGTAAGCACTCATTTTGTTACCTAGTTGTTCTCGTTGTTTTCTTCTTGGTATATGCAAATGAAGATTACAGACATTAATGTTCATTTACAAAACATTCATCCAAACTCACTATAATGAGAGTATTACAATTTCTGTATCTAGTGACAGTGACCTTGACCTTTACCCAACACGCCCGAAATACATCCAAAGCTAGGTATCCATGCATGCACGCTTGTTAAATCCTTATTGGTCAACTCACACTAAAGTAATTAACCGGCAACCACCTGTTTGCTGTTTTTCTATTTTAGTAACGTTGATATTGACCATCACCTGACTGGTCCCAAATGCAAATCCAATGACTTCACGCAAGGCACCTAGACATCAACTTTCAGTAATATCTCCATCTCAACTCAAGTTATTGAACAGAAACTGTTTGTTTATATTTTTAGAAAACAGTAACAATGAACTTAAACCGACACACCTCGAATTTAATCGCAAGCTAGATCTACTTGCAAGCTCGATATCGTAGTAACAGAAACATTGACTTTGACTCCTCTGGCCCCAAAATCAATCCAAAGCTTGGTCTTCATGTATGCTAACTAAACACAACAACTTAGGGTCGAAGTATGCTCGGGCTAACAGAACATACATGTAGTTTGCAGACTTTAATGAACTTAATAGCCAGAATTAACATGATACATAAAAAGGCAGAACGTCGTTGCCTTCATCATAAATACAATATGATACCATTTGCAAATGCCTGAGTAAAGCAGTTTTATTTATTTGTGATTAACGTGTACTTTCGATTTCATATATGTGCGCATTATGCTGCAGTAAGCTAAACTCATGTATGTGAGTACTGCAACAGCAAATTTGTTTTGTTAAATAATGTCTGTATACACAATTAAGGTTTAAATTAGCTACTGAGCCATGTTTAAAAGTAGAATGTTTATAAAGTTTAAGGTATAACCCTTAACACTGTATAATTTAAGGTTAATACATTCTGACCTGTGATCATGGAAGTGGCACATAGAGCAACACAGTTTACTATGATCTTCACAAAACATCTCTATAAGGTGATCGGAATGCTGTTCACAAAACTTCAACTCTTCAAATAATTTCATAGCAACAGGCCATTTATCCATCTCTCCTCTCCCATAAGCTACGTGCTTCTTATAAAACTGTCGCTGGAGCCCAATACAGTCGTCACAAAGGCCTTTTAAACACTGCTGACAGAAAAACATGGTTTCCTTGTTGACACCGTCCTCTTCGCAAACGTTGCAGCAAAATTCGTAAGTCATGTCCGATCCTTTCTCCGCCATATGTGTTGTTTCAATATATGAAAAAACAAAAGTAGAAATGTACGTGCCTTTCACTTTAATATTTAATAAACATTTTTTTTACGTGTATTTTCAAATCGTTTTAAGAACCTCGCAAATTTAAACAAACTATTACTCATTCCAAATTGTTTTTATCTTAAAACCACGCACTTAAAGACGGTTTATCTCGGCGAAAGGTGTAAATATTGATTAAGTGATATCAAGCTACAGTATGTCAATATTTAGAACGGCGTATTGATTCGGTACTCTAAAGTGGCCGATGCGATCAATAAGTCCTTGATAATCATTTGTATAGATTCTTCGTCAGAGATTGTGAACTGAAAAACTAATGTTCCAAACTCATAAAAAACACCCTTAAATAGAACTGCCTGAAATACAATCGATGAAACAGTTCCAAAACACTTATTATATGTTTGCTACAAGTCCATCAATTGATATGCAGAAACGTTATCCGATGATATAAATTGAAAGACAAATCTTGAAGCCATTACTTTCACCCAGATCTGATTGACTGTGTGATGCGTTAGTACACATGTGTGCCTTAAACAACCATTTCCGACCTATGTAGATGAGTTTCGGTTATTTCAAAATCAAGATATGGAGGCATCTCAATTCAAGTTTTAACAGTCAAAGTACTGTCAATATAAGTAGTGAACATGGGAATTTACCCATGAGGGGTGTAACATAGAATACACCCTGAATTAATATAAATAATGTATGTATAACAATGATGTATTGAATTGCCTTTTATTTTCGTTTTAAAGTGCTTGTTTAATAGTTGTTAGGTAAGGCTTTCAATTGAAATGAAGTGGTATTGTTTAACATTACGATTATAACAAAGTATATGATCTATCTATACGCATGAGTAATTGTACGTATTACACTATTCTACAATTAGACACGGGAATAGCTTCCGTTGATATTATAAATGTTGATTCCATAAATGTCAGGGCAAAGAAAATACCAATATTGAAAGACATTTTTAATAGAACTCGACGGTTTAAAATTGTTCTGTCGGAAAATATATTTATGACCACCAAATAATGTAACTATCGAGATTTAAAAAAAGAATTATAACACAAAATAAACAAGATATATATAACAAAAACAGTTTTAAATTATGTATAATATGATCACATCGAACATCGGATAATGTATAAACAACAGTTTTTTAAAGTTTTACTAAGACACAAACACCAAGAAGTAAAAACAAGAATGTTTGTTGTGTACAACTATTGCACAACCTGTATAGAGAAATACAAATAAACAAAGTGTATAGTAAGAAAGAGCGTTCAATGTTTGCACATCCTCTAATTGAAATATTAGAATATTTTTTTAAAAATATATATGTTCTTTTGTGATCAGCAATTAGAAATCTTACGTTTGTGTATAAGGTGTGAACAAATGGATCAGATTTTCATCGGTTTTGCCGCACCTAAAAATCTTTAATTGAAATAAAACTATTTTATTTTGAACTGTGTCAATTTTGCTTAAGCCTGCATATTTCTTAACGAAACATGTTTCGATTAACGGTTTAAATGGTACAACAATTTATTATTTTAGTTGTAAGGTCCTGTCTTTAAGAAGAATGTTCTTCATTCTCTAGTTGCTCTTAATCACTTTGTTGCAAATGTATCTTCATATTTCTATCGTTCAATGCTCCATACAATGAAATGTCGCCCGAATCGTTTACAGGTATGAGTATATGCAATGGGATTGGCAGAATGAAGACAAAATAAATGAATTACGAAAATCGGAACATATACTATTTAATAGGTTGACGATTATGGCTATAGTTGGTCGGCTAAGATTGTTGAAGCTAGGACTCCAGCTATTAAAGTTTTCAGAATTACATAACTAGTTGCAGAACCATTATCTGTTCGTAGTTTGTCATCCATTGGGGATAATACAAAGTTAATATTGGCACATGTCAAGGGTAGTTTTTAGCGATCACTAACACTTTTTAATGACAAACACTGAACCACGTGTATCAAAAGGTCGTATTCGGCGATGTCAATTATCAATCTTGAAATGTGTTTATCAGATATATTCAATGAATAGTGACACAATATTCGGCGCTTTCCTCTGATTATATTGATAATATTATTTTTTTTTCATTTTGTCTGCTCGTTCGCTCCCAGTTTTGGACGCCTTACTCCGTAGAACAACTGAAGCAGGCCGTTGTGTCCGATCTCCAGGCATCGGGAAGACTGGACACGTCGAAGAGGTCCGCCGTCCGATGAGTGATACCTCAGTTACAAAAAGAGACCGATCACCGTCCGATCAGCGGACGACGTATTTTTCCGCTCATCGGGCTGGCGCCCGGCGTATGATCGCACGGAAAACGGGTCATTGTATAGCTTCGGGTGGCGTCCGGATTGCTTTAAGTTTCACTTAAAATTGTACCCGACGTCGGGCCCGGGAAGGAATCGAGTTGAGATCGTAAAAAAGATTGGACGATCAACGCACGGTTATCGCCCGGCGTTTATGATCTATCCACGTGCATTAACCAAAATCCTTCGGTCTTATGACAAGCTCCGTCCGTAAGTCATCGTGAAGTGGCCCTCCAGCAATCAGACGGTCGCCGGCCGATGTATATGTCCCTGAGAAATACCGTGATTTTTGCCGTTACACGTACAATGAATCCGGTGTCGGGCGATAACCGTGCGTTGATCGTCCGATCTTGTCTCGATCTCAACTCAATTCCTTCCCGGGCCCGACGTCGGGTTAAATTTTAAGTGAGACTTAAAATTAATCCGGACGCCGCCCGATGCTACAAAATGACCCGGTGTCCGTGCGATCATCGGCCGGGCGCCAGCCCGATGAGCGGAAAAATATGACGTCCGCTGATCGGACGGTGATCGGTCTCTATTTGTGACTGAGGTATTATAAGGCTTTACATGTTTATTTCGACTAACCCGACCGACCATATTATTTGTTTGATGCTAATCCTTAACATCTTTTTTGGCATTCCACGTTGAATTTAATGTTTTACAAGTTTTGCTACATTCTATCAAATTCGCTAAATTACATTTTACATAGCAAAATAAGTGTTGCAAATATATTGAGACGATTTCTGTCACTGGAAATCCTTTTCAAACTCGTTCATGGTTAAAAAATCCAACGATAAAAACAAGTTCGCACTACTTCCTTTATCTATTTGTAGGGTACATAATTGGAAACAACCTTATTGTTTACGTCTTACTTAAACTGAAAGTGAATCAGAATCAGATATCCGTTTACACTATTTTAATTTCTGGGTAAATAATTTTAAAATCTTGTAGTCATATTTGTTTTGTTTATGGAAGGGTTTATCCGCCAGTTCTCGCATTATGCTTTATGGTATTGTATTTCATGTAATTCGTTTTCCATGTTGCTATTTATAATTGAAGAATTGAATTTCTGTTTACATCATTGCTGTATTCGTGACTTTGTGCATGTTTGTATATTTCCTTTGTATATATGCACTGCTTATTTAAATGTAAAAAAACATGTTAACAATATATATTGATACTGGCTTATTACATTTAATAAATGTTAATGAACATGTTATAATAAATGATCATGATAAGATAATTTGAAATCATCAGTAATAATGAACAGCAACCTAATGGCAATAACTAATACGTAGTTTGCAAAATAAAATTCTACTAAGCATTCTCAAAATAAACTAATCGTCTTCATTACAATGTTGTCATTCTCAAAATAAACTAATCGTCTTCATAACAATGTTGTCATTATCAAAAAATGAAGCCAATTTTTTCAACTTGTATTATCACGACAGAGGTCGCTGTTTAAAGGTATCCTTCAGTGATAATATCAAGTTGCTTTGAACAAGATTGAATCATAAGATTGAATCATAAGATTGAATGCATGTAACCAAAAAAAAATACGGAAAAATCCGACGTTTTACCCGCGAAATCGCTCTTAATCACACCGTTTACAACACTTACACGGAAATTACCGAAAATATATCCGGAAACTACCGAGGCATTCTTCGGTACGGGATCGGTACTGTGACGTCACTATAAGGACAACTCCAAACAAAGCGAAATGGCGGACAGCGACAGCAGTCTATCAAGCGACAGAAATAGTTATATTTCCGAGTCGTTTACAGAAGATGAGCTGTCTGATATTGAAGAAAATGCACTGCCATATCAGTTTGAACCAATATTGGAAGGAAATGAGCAAGATCGCGGCGATAGACGGCCCGAATTTCCAGAGGAACAAGTACCTGAAGTGGAAATTCGACGAGGAAACTCGAATTGGTACGTAAAAATACCGGTAAATTTCAATATTGTTAATGCGTTTTTCTTTCTTGCCGAACATAAACTTGATAGCAAGTTCATTTTCGAAACATCAACTGCAATCGTGATCAGTTATAATAATAAAATCGTACCTCGTTTGATAGTTATGTTAAATAGAAGTGATTGAAACTTTTCGTTCATTTTTATATTTAGTTGTACTTTCACTCACTTCTTATTTGAATGTATATAATATATAAGTAATGATATAAGTAACGTATTATATTGGAACAAAATTTTATTTACAACTGCTTGTAAGACAGCATCCAAAACTATGATGGATTTCACAACTACAGTGATTCATTGGTTTGTATGATTTTGATTTCAGGTGTCTTTGTTCAAACTGCCCAACCATGGACAGCGAGGTGGAGTCAGTGTGCTGCAGAGAGGTGGAGAATGTCGACTGGAAACGTGACAGTTTCAACAGTGAGACTCAAGAAGCTCTCCAGTGCATCACAGAACACCCAGGCTTCCGGACAGTCTGCCTTGACCAGTATGTCTTGGAAACGGCCTACTACCAGTAAGTCCAGCAGTATTGGCAGATGCATCACCAGACTAATGAGTAAGTTTTTATAGTTGTTGTTCCATTAACAGCAAACATTTGCTTAGATTATTTTGATATAATTAATTGGAATTTGTTGGTGGATCGTAAATAGGATCATACAAATTGTATAGCGAAAATACTCATCAGTAAGAAATACTATGTTTGTTTTACAATTTTTTTTCAGGCGTATGAAGTATGTTGGCTACAGGCAGCTTGCAAGGTGATGCTGGGGTTTTCTTGGAATAGAAGTGCGTGTTGTGCTCCCAGCTTGCTGCGTCCAAATAATAAGGGACCAGTTTCCATCTGACCAATACAGAGGCTTCCAGTTTGCAAACTGAATAATAAGAACATTATTATCATCCTGTAAAATAGCCTAATTTGATTGTGTTAACATTTATTGGAAATAAAATTGTAGAGTATTTATCTTGTAAGTTTTTTTGTAAAGAAAAACAACCTAAAATAATGTAATTTTTTGTAAAGCAGTGGTAGCAACTGAGGATCATTTGCATTAAAAGCTTTTCAAACTGACATTTAAAATATCAGCAGTTACTTTTGTTATCATTGTGAATGCTAAGCCTTTTTTGTTAAAAAAATACCAGTTACCTCTACAAAATTACATATGATATGATAAAAAATCTGTGTTTTTTTTTCCATTCACCAATCGAATATAAGTATCAGATTTATCTGTAGCCAAGTCCATGGACCACAAGACTGCCACGCAGGCTCGATAATCTATACCGAGGTACTTCCTAATGTTTGCTTCAGAAATCAATTTCAAATGTAATTATTTGATCGTGCACATCTTATGTATTTCAGAGAACTGGATGATGATACTCTTGCAATTATTATATTAAACACATACATTAATTATTTAGGTGTCCTGAAATAAAACTATGGTGCTAGTTTCTATAATTGTGGTGTTAAATTTTTACAGAAAAAAAACACATTCTCATAGGGTCAAAATAGTAAGTCCAACATTTGAAAGCCATGCAATTGGTTTTATGTTGTGGTATGGTCATAATCCAGCAGTCCACATGATTATTAATTACTTTGTAATAACCATGCAGAGGTGAATCAATTACATAAAAATGTTCGGATAAAATATTGGCGGCAAACAGGAATTACATTTTTATTATTGAATACTTTACTTTTTTGACCATTAGGAGTAAATAAATATATCGTTGTATATACTAGCCCGACCAAACCTAATTGTCTTGCTTAATTGAAGTTTGAAATCAGAGTTTTAAGCCAGACAAGAAAATAATACCTTATTTTTCACCTTTGACCGCCAAGTGCGACCTTGACCTTGGTGACATATGTTTTGATCATGACACATCGTCCCATTAAGGTAAACATTTGGTGCAAAGTCTTTTAACAAGCTTAATAATGGCCATTTTTCTAGCTTTGAACTCAAAGTGTGACCTTGACCTTGGGAGATATCAACGCAATTCTTTCGCAGGACACACCGTCTAATGATTGTGAACAAATGTACAGTTATTTTAAAATCTAACAATGAATAACATAGTTATGGCCAGGACAAACGCATTTATGGCCATTTGTGACCTGACCAAACCTAATTATCTTGCTAAATTGAAGTAGCTAGTGTATTCTAAAAAGATAAATCTAAAAAAAATGCCTCCATTGTGATCCTAAGAACTCTGTAAAACAAACGTGGGTATCATGTTAACACTGTGTTGTTAGTATTTGTTAAATTTATAAAAGATTCATCATTTTTAGGAATTCCAAAATCACGAAAGATTCTTCGAACAAGAAGCATTTATATGCATAGGACATGGACATTGTGATAAAAGTTTGAACAATTGTATTCAAGCTATCAAAACCTCGATGGTCTATTTCACGTTTTGTGCCCATATGAATGAACACATACGGCTGCAACAATAACAACAAACGACCTATATAATTTGTGTGTAGTATTTATCAATAAGCAAGCAAATGAAACAAAACAACAATTTATAGTTTTATAACCTAAACACTTCAGTCTATGAGCTAATAGAAACATATTTGCACCTACAAACATTCAGGGAGCAAGAAACAAACATAATGTCTAACATGAGCTGTTTATATACACCATTAGTGCCTATTTACACGGGTCACCACTCACACACTAGTAGCATAAACGCTTAAAGCGACTTGACACAACTGATTGAAGTTCCTTCTTCCGTCGGTCTCCGCTTGCCATTTGATAGTGGAGGTGGAGCAGGTGTTGACATCACTGTCGTTTGGTTTGATTCACAGATTTCAAACACCATATTCATAAGTGTTTCCACATAACGAAATGTTTGGTCAACCATTGTTTATTTAAATGTGAAGTCGTCCCCACTTTTGTATTTTGGGAACACAACCACATGCTTCTCCGTCCCGTCCTTAGTTGTGTCCACTTCTCTATTAACGTTTACATTGAAATGCAGGGCTGCTATCATCTGTCTACAGGCTTGTCCATGGTATGAAAAGCTCACCATCTTCGGGGCAAAGTGATTAATGGTGGCATGAAAACTTTCCAGTGTGGATGTCTGGTAGCCGGTTGACAGTTTGGCCACGTCTTTGCAAAGGCGCTTGTTGAGAACTATCTCCTCAACCTTCACAGCTGCTATTCCCGCGAAGTGCAACATTAACAAACAATTATTTCGTATCGTTTTTATAACAATATGCGTGCGACTGCATACTAATCTATTACTCTCCTCTGATTTCCTGGGGATGTATTGGATCACAAGTTGTTTGTTGTTGTCTAAGGAATTTATATTGGACGTATGCCCGTTTACAAAGTCTTCAATTGCATGAATATTGGCACGATTCGATGCGTATTTCATACGTGTTTGTAATGCTGATTACTTATGTTTTTCTTTTATTGTTTTATGATTATGAATACCAGCTCTTACGTGAAATAAATGTATTAGTTTGTGTATTCCCAATTAATACATTAACTTGATTGTGGAAGCGGCTCTTCATATATAAAAATACAAATTAAAATATCGTCCATAGTTATTTTGCCTCAATAAGTTTACGTTATAACTTTACTTCATTAAAGGGAGTATTATGTCCAATCGGCTTAAAGTAGGAAAATAAGCGATTTAAATAATTAGCTATATTGTATTATATAATTACTTGAATCAGCAATATATGTCCGTTTTAATTGATTCCCAATATACCGCTTTGCACCAAAACACTCTATTTGTATTGTGTCGTGAACTAAGCGAGGCTGAAGCAGACTGAACCATATCTTATCCGATATTGAGATCAATCGTTGCAATTTTGTATACGTGTCTTGCACATTAAAACATGTCTACGATAAGCTTGTTGAGCTGCGATTGGTGGTCTGGATTATCATATGAGACCTATATGGTGACAGCCAAACGCACATACTGTACACGATGCTTATTTGACGACCTGATACGTGCCTTTCGATTTTTCTTTAACACCCTATTGTATGTTAAAGTTCTCATATCATTTTTTTGTAAAAAGTAAGGTGGATATTGCAAGTGCTTTTTCTCGAATAACCTTAACATTAATTTGACACACAAACGCATGGCCTTTCCTTTCAGCAGCTTTAGATAAAATTGCACCGTTATTTGTAACACTAATAGAATGGCAGCATAATATGATGATAGCTTTCGCAGAGCTGACGATATGCATTACCTGTTTCGTATGGTGATGCAATTATTTCAGTGTGATTGAAAACTACTTTTCTTGTCACCATAATTGATAATTTAAATAATCTGCTACGGAATTATGTCTGAATAAATTGTATCCAAGCTCACTGTGAATTGACGACAATAATATCAACAGCCAAATCTTTGATTGACGTTCTTTTGTATTGAATTACACCATATTACCTCAAAGAAATTCTGTAATTGTAACACATATTGCGGTAATACTTTTAGAAAATAAATTTTTAAAGCAAATATTGAACTATCGGTTAGACTAGACTTGACTGCAAACGCGTTCATACAGAATAAGAAAACACAGGCTACACTTAGTTGATGGATTGTTTAATATATGTAAGAATAAGTCTTAATGTTTGTAGATTACCAATTGGCTACACCAGATATATGTTTTACTATATGTCACAATTTCACAATCATTTTAATTTCATCATTTTAACATGTTTCAATGAACTGAGTTACTAGGTTAAGTATAGATTAGATTCAATTAGTGTAGCTACTATGATATTACACCTTGTCATTAGATTAATACCAATTAATACCTATGAATAAGCTGCAATCCACTGTGTTCGTAGTTACCATCTTCATGATTAGACAAAATATTAAACTGTGTATTTGTGTATTACGTGTATATTGCATGTCAACCTCCTATCTACTAAAAATTAGTTATCTTCATTAATTACGTCGATATTGTTTTCGAGAAGTCGAATAACATTTCATATAGTGGTGGTCGAACAATACAACATTCACTTGAGACGGATTTAAACAAAAATGCACGTTGTTCAAGCTTATGCACTTTATTATACGCGCCTTATAAAGTGTTGTGGACAATATGCAAACTTTTCCCCGTAATCTGAAGTTTTGTTAATTCCAGTAAATGTGGTACACCAACATGTGACAACGATCACTAAATGCGATAGAGATCATATCATTGATAACATTCGATGCGTTTTCATTTGCAGTATCATAGTTTATACGATTGTTTTCAGTTTTGATCATGTTCAAGTTGCTTTGACAATTTTAAATAATTTAAAATGTATACACCACACATAGTGTTGTTGCAATTGTGCGCAAATAAATGTGAACAAATGAACATCAATTAAAAAAAAGTCAGTGCTCTTTGGATTAGGTCATGTTGCATGTGTTTTCAATTTTATAAAGGACATGTATCCCACCATCAGGTGCGCAACGTTAAAATATAACCTATATTATAAATGCAGTTTCATTCCAGTCCTGCAATAATAAAGCTCTCACACGACGGTTTTAGATATATTTCGGTATAGTATTCCATTTTATGTTGATTGCTTTTGATGTGTTACCGCCCTTTCAGAATATGATCGCATTTACAGGATAACAACAACGGCATGTGGGAACGTAAAGATTGTCTTTTAAATGTGTTTATCATATCAGCTTAAAATCCCGTGTTCATTGAAATTCGGGAAAAATCAAATGTTTGTGTCGTTTATAATCGCAACATGGAGCTTTACGTTCGCATGCGATAAAGACAAAACTCAATTTATGATCCATACAAACCAGATGGGCGCTAACTCAGTAAACGCCATCTCTGTATCTGGACACGTAAGGTGTTATCAACATTCAGGAAATCAACAGTCAATACTTAATTTTTATATTCAACTCCACTATTGCCAATTGTAATTGAAAACGGGTATAGTTTGATTAAACTTTTTTTTTAATATAACCGTGGTAATTATGTCTGACCTACGATATATGTTCATTAATTATATTTATTAAAGCTTATGTTCATCAAATATAACTAACGTACGTGCAGCACATTTACCAATGTTGTTATTTTTTAGAAACATCGATAGTATTTTGTGGCTTTACTATTTTGTAACCATGTAATAATAAAATATTTTCTCTACTTTAACAGTGCAAACTTATATTACACAGTTTTATAAGATACATTGTAATGATATTTTGTAGAACATGATCCTATTGATAATTTGAATGAAGATGCCTGTCTTTTATTTCAGCAATTCCAGACTAATCTCATTTTAGCAAGTGATTTCATTAGCGTTTCACATTCACGTTCTTATAAGCACTCAATGGAATTGACTGAAGACACGCTTTATTTAATCGCGCAATAACCATTTAAAGCGTATTTCTGGCAAGGCGCACTTTTAATAATACTTCTGCCAACGCATTTCCTGTAATTTGTTTTATATTGAATTTCACAGGTTATTAAAAGGCAATCAAATATAATGGTGATCTACTTAATCATTATTAACATTACTCGGAATGTGTTGGTCCGAACATATTTGTATCGGAAAGTGCAAATCATTTTGATTTAATCTATATCTTCAAAAAAATCGAGTATGTAGGTCGGTTTGATTTCGTTAATTATTGTTGTCTATGTACAAGTTTTTTTTTTCAGTGACGGTGTGCAACCAAATTAGTATGATACACTTATTTGTTTAATTGTAAGGCAACAGCGTAATGATACTTTGACCGCGCCTAAAATAAAAAAATGAATAAAAAATATGTTTATTTTTTATCTGCGTTCTCAAGGTCGATTTGACGCCCCCCTCCATTAAAAAAAACACACACGATTGATGTTTAAATACTTGTGTTTATTCTCTTCATGATAGTTTATTTAACGAAAAAGTATAAAATGACATCAAAAATGTTCATGTTATTTTCAACAATGTTATTTCCAGGTATTTGGGCTAAACATACTTTATAAACATGTACATGGGCTACCGATTTCAGTCGCTATTTTACATCTTGAACATATAAATAAACAATTATTCTGAAAATAGATTTGCACACCATGTTAATGGGCATACTGTAATATACACATACAGTGACATAACTATGCTACTGTTTGTTCCAAGAAAGTCATCAGGTTTCAAAGTATCGAATATGCATTCTATTAAGCATGTGTGTGTGTGTGCATTTCCGTACAGTGCTAGTGGTAGTCCATAGTTTGCAATGATTTGTCAGGCTATTTGGAGAAGATTATGTATTGTTTTCACGGGATATTAGGAGCATGTACCACACAAACAAATCGCAGTATTAACCCATGTTCAGACTTTTTTAGTTATTCAAGCAAGAATAAAATAAAAATGTCTGGCGTATGCTTGTGCACATGTATTTGTTAATAAATGTATAGATCATATACTGTGCTAATTTAGTGTTCACTGTTCAGCATATTGTAAGAACAGCAAGCTATTCAACTATGCACGGTCATCAGCTCCCACCATGTCCTGGCCTGCCATGTGTGTCGCAAGGAAGTACCACACCTGCATGGTCATGTGTCAGGAACTGGAGAGATGACATCTTACTTAGAGTACGCAAACAACCCTGTCTAAGTAAATGTTAATTGATAAAATAATATATTTATATTAAAGAAGATTCTATGTGCTTCCTTGGTTATATAATTGATTTATCATTTTTTACTCGAAACTTTAAAATTATTATGTTATGAAAACCAGAAGATATCCGATAGCTGGTTTGTTTCCTGGACTGTTCACATAACTTGCATGGTGATTGGTCATGAAATTATTTCAATGCCATTCTCCTCAAATCTCTAGTAGTGCAGTAATTGTCGGTTTATGACTCAAGTATGATAACTTCATGATAAGTTAATATTGGTGAATCAAGTAGCTCAGAAAAGTATTGGTAGGTTCATAAGTTTAAATTTGGTGAATCAATGAGCCCAGAAAAGTATTGGTAGGTTAACTGATTGGCATGATATGAATAACATAATGTTTAAAATAGCAAACACATTTAATACATAGTTTTTATTAAAGGTTTGTGTACATTTCAAAATTACAAATATGCTAATATGTTATTTCAGAGTAAATTGAAGGCAGCCAACAATTGGACAGTGGTGTCAATCAATGAAATGAAGAAATACATGTACATGCCGTGCTTGCATGTAGAGTATTTGCACTGAGTACACAGAGATCAACAAGGAAAAACCTCTTCGATCAAAGTTCCTTGTTGATCTAGCTTATACAAAGCCGATTGCCTCTACAAAATTGCCCCTCATCCATCTGAGGCTAATGAGGAGCCGCAACATCCAAAAGGTCAAGGGCAAGCAACCTGGAAACAATATGTAGATTAACTCATACACATTGGTACATGGTGTATGTAACTATGTTGTTTTAACTTACTTCAACATACCATTAGTATGAATTAAAAACTTGACAAAGTTGAAATCAATGATGAATGACTATGGATAGGAACATGTTGTGTGCATTGGCAGCATGGTTTTAAAGGATGAATACCATTGAGTATGAAAGTGCATGTGTAACCCTGGCTGTTGTTTTATTTTCTGTCAGTTGATGATTTGAAATGATGCTTAAATTTATTTGTGTAAAATGAAGGCGTGACCAAATGTGTGACATTATGGTTGACTGTTCTGTCATCATAATGTTATACTTATGCTTATACATACAAATCAGTTAATCAGACTAAGAGTGTCTTGATATGCCATGATAATATTTTTTTGAGTTTTAATTGTGTAAGGTATTGTGGATTTTGTTAATTGTTTTATTATTACAATACAGGATCAAAAGTATCCAATCATAGATCACTCTGAAACAGAAGAATTTAAAAAAAAACTTATCTGGCAAATAACTACATAAACATTGGGCTGAGCATTTTTCTGATTTTTTTGTCACAAGTCAAGACCATGAACAGGAATTGTTGACTCCTATAGGTAAAAGGTATCGTGAATTATGTTATTTCTTATGGGAGACCAATGATCAAATATGGTGAGTTAATTGTTTTGTAATTACAATAGAGGATCCAAAGTATTCGATCATAGGTCACTCTGAAACAGAAGAATTAGTGAAAACCTTCGTCAGGCAAATATATAAAAAAAAACATTGGGCACAGCATTTTCCAATTTGTTTTGCCACTTGTCAAGACTATGAACTGGAATTGTTGACTCTTTTAGGTATAAGGTGCCTTAGTAAATGTTGAGTGCGAGCTGCACATCACATTTGTCCATATTCCATTAACAATGACATCAAAGCGCAATGCTCTATATAGACTATGTACTGTTTTCCATTGTTTATTAGTCTATAAACAACCATTTATTGTCATAGCCTTACATATAGATGATAAAGTGGTGTTTATCCATAGATAAATAATTGAAGGAATTCATAAATAATTTGATCTGGCAAAATGTTGAAAATTGGGAACATTTATTAAAATTTTAACAATCTTAGTTTTGTTCCATGAATATAGAGTATTATGTTTTGTGTTCATTATGTTATGGATTTTGTTGTTCTGGTTTAAAACATATTAGTGAATTACAAGAAGAAATGAGAAGCTTGTTGTTCAATTTTGATTAATAATTATATAGCATAGCAAAATATTACTGCAAGAATGTTAGGTGAACAACTTATTATAATACATGTTTAGTTCAACACTGTTCAAAAGAATATGTATCAATTAAAAACGTCTTATGATACATTATTATATACAACTACATCATGATTAAAAAAATAAAGAGCATATAGACAGCTATAATCTAAATAGGCGAGCCTTGCTCTGGGAAAACGGGGCTTAATGTATGAACGAAATTGTCCTACGAGATTAACCTGTGCTGTCCACACCAATCAGGCAGACAATTTCCGCTTTATTGTATTTTTGTTGTAAGGGAGTCTCTTAGCAAAATACAGATACGGTGGAAAGTGTTGACCCTGATTAGCCTGTGCAGTCTGCACAGCCTCATCTTTGACAACCTTATGTACATGCATCAAACCCCTTTTCGCAGAGCGAGGCTCACATGTCTATTAAATGATTGATTAAGTCTTCTCACATAAAATCTTTTCAGAAACTTTTAGTAAAACATATTTATTTGATAGCAGCCGCAGCAAAATCAGTAGTAAATTCATATTATTAATTTGTGTTACATAAAAATACTTTCATATTGTTGCTGAATATAAATATGGAAAGTTTGAAAATGAATTGCTAAACTAAATTTTAATTTTCTAAGAACTGCCTCTTTTATTTAAGAAATACTGTACGTATGCCTCTGTTATAATTCTGACAAAAGAACAAGATAAATAAATAGTGATTAATAGAACAGAAAACTTGGTTTTCATTTTGTATACAAAGGATAATTATGTTCTTATTATTTACACTATATTGCAAGAACTAAGATAACATCATTTAATAAAGAATGCGTTACTGAAGATTCAAATTTGAAACAACAATTTATCCACTTTGTTGCGAAAATTCTCAAACAATAAGACTTAAAAAGCTGTTAACAATATTTTTATTTACTACTTCATGTGTTTTCATTTAAGAGTATTGTGAAATGACATATATTTTGTTCAATGAAACCACAACTAGTCTGAATATCTGAAAACATTATCTACAAATTATTTCAATATTCTCAAATGAAATCAACAGAAAAAATGCAGCTATATAAGTATACCTTTTCTGTTTGTTGCACCAAAGTGACAAAATCCAGTGATCCCTTCTTCACAAACTTCTGGGTTTAATTATGGTTGTATTCTATTGAAAAAGTAAATACACAATTTAAACCACCTTTTTAAACTGTTTATGGTTTCTATTAAATAAGTGAATTGTAAATATCTAGTATAATTATCTTATAAGTTTTCTTCAACATTAAGGCAATCAAATCTTGAGGACTTTCAAAACAATTGAAAAAAGAGGAACATTAAGCATATTCATGGCTTTTACAAATATAATGATACATGCATTTCAGGTGACCTGTATTTGATTTATTCAAAATACAATGTACTGTTGAACATTTATTAAAATATATACCTGCCTCGCTAACTTAACAAAGAATATGAAGATAAAATACTTAAAATCAAGAAACAATAAAATGCACGAAAATAAATTGGGGCGATTTGCCTTTCGGTTGGAGCGAGTTACCATATGTTTGGTGTGAGTTTGTTTTGGGGGCATGTTGGTATTGGGGCGAGTTGTCTGGCGCCCGCTACATGCATTTGAAGCCATGAATTACAAAATTGTGTAACCAATTTAAAAAAATATTTTGGTTATTCTGTTTCTTTATAAAATAGCTGTGCAGAAGAATCTGATATAAATACATTTATTATGAGTTTTGGGTTTAAATTAATAAACTACCAGTACCATTCAAATGCATTTTAGTGAATAATAAATTTCATTGTCATATAACACACAATAATGAATATGTCAATAAATGCATAGCATCTTGATTTGCCTGCCAACAAATTAAGTTGTCAATTCTGAGCAAAGTAAAAAGATACTGTAATGTGTTTTGTTTAAATGATCTCAGTACTCCAAGGCTGATGATAAATTTAATTTACATTTATTTGCGCGAATACTAACGTTAATTCTGTATTCAACTTGGCTTTTAATTTTAGTCTCTGTCTGTAAACGAGAGAATGAGTATTTACGCGTTCTGTGATGTATATGCATATACTTTTTTCTTTCTTATTTTAACTTCATTTTTGTGTTGTACTGGAGCACTTTATTTCCGATGTTTAAATTTATCAATGTAAAGCATAACATGAAAAACTTCAAAACAATGCAATTATCTATGAACATGTCCCTTTAACACGTGCCTGTCTTTTTTGTCCATAACCTGCCAAATTTTAATCTACAAAATGGCACCACTTAACTTGTAAAGTGAATGAATGATACAAACGTGGCACTGATTACAGGATTATTTAATAATTATATAAAATAAAATGAACTGCTTATGCCTAATGTCTTTAAATGTACTTTCAATGAGTCTTAATTAAAAGATAACTATCATTGTAAACGCATCGTTAAAAAAGTGGTTCACTTCTAAATCACCAAGCCTGTATGTACACATGGGTGTCGCTAATCTGATGGCATGATGAAGACACATTTTTGCGACTCTTACCACTTCAAATTATAACTTAAACAACCAAAGATGTTAAAAAAAATTCTATGCTATTTCTGTGCACATAA
The DNA here is from genome assembly GCA_007657795.1 of Dreissena rostriformis. Classification (NCBI taxonomy): domain Eukaryota; kingdom Metazoa; phylum Mollusca; class Bivalvia; order Myida; family Dreissenidae; genus Dreissena; species Dreissena rostriformis. Next base: position 91,812 of record VMBQ01000148.1, read on the forward strand.
CCATACTTTCGTGAGATAAGGGATATTGTATTGATAATATATTGTAGACAATTATAAAATTTGTTATGTGTACGAGGTGAATCAATATAAAGTGTGGAATACCTGTTGAGCAATAAGGCATCCCGACCAATGTGCTTTTACTGCAAAGCACATTTATTATTTTAACAATTGATTAAGAATTGCTTTTCATCCATTTTCTAATAATTATATGATTGATGACATTTTTTACATCCTCAGATTAAGGGATACATCCATTTGAAAGTGTATTTCTGTCAATGCATGTAATTAAACATAATCATTTTAAGTCATTTTCTGAGCTGGTCTTATGTGGGCTATATTTAGCACTTCCATTTATTAAAATTATTAAAATTAAAATTATATTTCTTATTATAAATGGACATTCAAAGGCAATGAAATTGAAATAGTTAGTAACTTTAACTATTTAGGTATCGTCTTATCTAGTGGCGGATCATACATACCAGCCACAAACACCTTGTATGGTAATGCGTCAAAAGCAATAAATAGATTGTTCGATTCATATGTTGTGTCAATTTTGAATTATAATTGTGAAGTATGGGGGTTTATAATTGCCGACAATATTAAACATGTTCACAGAAACTTATGCAAAAGATTATTAAATGTAGAGATGTCAACTAATTAATTGTCATTGTATGCGGAGGTTGGTGGTTTTCCTTTAATCATTGGACGCTATTTAAGAATTGTTAAATATTTTCTAAAACTATATCAAACAAAGCAAAGTAACTGTATTCTATACACTGTTATAAATTTGCAAAGATCAGAAATTGTTTAAAGAAATAATACAGTGAATTGGTCATCAAAAGTTCGCGATATACCTAACCATTCAGGATTTGGAGATGTATGGTTATTCCCTGAATCTATTAATATCGACAAATTCATCCCTTTATTAAAAATAAGATTGCTAGATCGGTATGTAGCTGAATGAAGGACTAACATTGATTGTTCAACATCGTTATATATGTATACAGAATTAAAACCTACATTCGAAAGGTCGTCGTATTGAGATTTAATTGAAAACAAAAAACATAGAAGGATTATTGCCAAAATGCGTCTCTCATCCCATAAATTGTTAATTGAAACAGGAAGACATCATACTATTGACAGGAACGAAATAATATGTCCCTTGTGTAACTGTAACGATATCGAAGATGAGTACCATTTCATACTAATATGTCCGCAATACCTTCAAGAAAGAATCAAATATATCCCAGAAAAAAAGAGATAACAATTTGTTTATTATCACATGATTGTTACGAAGAACTATAGCTTATACTTACAATTGAGTGTACTTCGCTTGTTACATGTTGTTTGTTAACCACGGATGTTTCAAATGCAGTAATGCCTATACATGTATATGTATTCCATGTCACATTATAACTTGTAATTAGAGTACTCTCACTCTCCAGTGATGAGTGAATTATGAATTGATGTATGTAATTTGAACACTTTAATTATTTATATTCATCACGCATGTTTGTAAAATTATCATGTATTTGTATATAACGATAAGCTTGTTATGCTTAAGTCAAAATAAATATTCTGTTCTGTTCTATTAACAGAACATCACAATAAGAATTTAAAAGAAATATTAAAATTGTGCAGGTTATAATTTATTTCGTCTAAATAAGTTATGCATATATCCAAACGATGCAATCCAATATTGAGTTGATATTTTTATTTTTGAATGTAGAATAAATGATCATTCTGGTTGACACATTTAAATTAAATTGTTAAGTGGTTTCGTTGTCTTTTCGATTATTCCCGAAACGGGAAATTATACATGGTCATATTTGGTCCGTCTGTACGTATTTAAATATGTATATAATATGTTTTGTTGGTCTGTAACTTATTGCCACGTTTTTTCCCGTCCAACTTGATGTTTGTCTTTACCAAGAAGCTGTCATATAATTGCGCATCGTTGTCGGGTGGTTCATTTCTAATGCATTATCAGGGAGTTATTGATATTTCCCTAGAATGATAATATTTTAAACAAATAAACCCACGCGTGATCTCAGCCACTAATGAGTCGAATTTTACAAAACTGAATGCAAATTGTCTATTTACGATGGGCATGCACATTTTGTGAGGTTGTTTCGTTCTTTTAATTGTTTACGCAGGCATGTTACTTTGAATAAAAAGTAATTAACGCCGTTCACCTCGGACACTTATGATCCAAATGTAATGAACTAAAACTTTATATGGAGACTTCCTTTTGGACATGCACATATGTGCAAGTTGTTCCGCTCCAGACATGTGTCAGTGAGTTATTGTTCATTTATTAATAATAATGTTTTTTCTAATGCATTATACGTTTCTTTGGCAGATCAAAGTTACACTGATCTTATATTGATGAAACTCTGTGCACATAATCCTTAACAGGGTATCATATTGTCAGGTCTTGCCTCTCTAGTGAGGTTTAATTGTTAAATTTCCCTTGGATAATAATACGTGTCCATACCTTATCATCTCTACTTTACCAAAACCAATGGTCCTAATTTGATTTAAATGTATATACCGGATAAGTTGTACATGCACACATTTTCAAGTTTCTCCGTGTCGATGATGTTTCAGGCCCTTTAATTAATAAAATTATATTGTATAATGACGTTTTACATGTCTACGTGATATCTCAAAAAAGTATGATGCAAAAATTATGGGGTATTACTATAGGATGTATCACGAATATTGTCAGGTCTTTCTGCAGAATTGGTGTTTTCGAGAGTTATTGGCAATTTGATACAAATTTGTTTACGCGTAAATCTCGGACACGTATTATCCGAATTTTAATTTCAATGCAGAAAAAAGTGGACATGCACATATTGTCACATCGTTATGTTCCAATTCTTGCAAATTGACCAATGATCAGTTGCCGTTTTGGAATGGTCAATGCTTAACAATGGGACCTTAAACCAATTTAAAGGCTGAACGATGATACATTGATGAATGCGATTTACAGAAGATGTTGCCATAACTAAAATGCATTGTTATGTTTATATTTGTAAAACATACTTGCCTCATATAAGAAAAGGTATACAGTATTGCTCTTTATAAAGTTTTCTTAACTGCTAGGACACACTATGGTCTTAAAAAATTTGTCATTGTAACAATACATTATGGAGACTTTATTTAGGTGAAGTGTCAACAATCTGACAAAACTTTCTTCTTAAGTAAGAGTTTCTAATACTTTCTTATGAGCACACAATCTGGGGATTGCCAATAGAACACACAAGACCAGCTCAGATATCAGCACGAGCAAAACACATATTGGAATAATGACACTCCACTAATATCATCGATATAGAAATTATTGTACACACCCACTAGTCGATATAAGGCAGGTGAAATTTTGCCATAAAATACAGGACACATATTTAACACAAAAAATACATAAAACGTGATCAAAGCTAGAGTTAAACATTGGAAACGGTCAAAACAGAGTATTCTGGGTACAAAAGCTTCGAAAATTGCAAATAACCGAATATTTAGTCTACCATAAATCACAAAATAAACACCCAAGTATAAATACCCATAAAACTGACAGTTTTAATTCAAATGAAAACAAATCAAAGAACAAATATAAATTTGAATTGATTGCAGTGTAATCACTTTATTCCTAAATATTTTGTAACACAACACAATTGCAACATTTCGAGAAATGAACTCTTAACAAATTATACGCAGTGAGCCTAATGTAAATTCACAGTGTCAGAAAACGTGTATTTCCTTACAAAGAAACACCGGGCTAGATAATTTAGTCACCTAGCATCTATGTTTGATCATAGCGGATCAGCATATGTGATATATAACTTATTTTAGAAACAGTAATTATTTGCCTCTCCTGACTTCGTAATTAGTTACGTGCGATTGCTTATAAAAGGCTTCTTGCGGTGTCATGCTTACAAATAAATTGCTGATCTTATCGGAAAAATGAGTAACGGAACGCATTCCACACGTATTCAATTGTAGACAAGTATATAAATAAACTAATAAAATAATACGATTAAAACCCATAAAAATGTCTTGCATTTCTCCATTTTTGGTCAATAAATAAAGCTCTTGACGTAACATATCTGATAAATGTATTTGCAAACATATTTTACCACGTGTTCAAAAGGAGGTTGATGACGTTTGTTTAAGAAACACGAAAGTGTATGCATGATATATATTAACATGATGTATTTTCGGGTTTGTATACAGAAATATTGTATGTGCAATAGAAACGATTTATTTCATTTAAAATGTAAGCATACACTGCGATTCGGAGACGTTATATAACACATATACACACCCCCAACTCACATGTACACACCGAACTCACACGTACACACCCAACTTACCCAACTCAAGTTGCCTTTATAATAAAATGCAATATTCGATTACTACAAATGGTGCAGTTGTTATTTGGGTCGAACAGTTATCAGTACTGATGTTTATATCATACCATGAACAATATTGCCTGGTGTAATTACGAATAAATTGAAACCAGAACACATATTGAAAAGTGCTTCTTTATAATAAAACGGTAGGTAACAATTGTTTTACACGTTAAGTGTCATTTTATCAACGTAAAGCAAATTTCTCAAAGTTCTTGTTAAACCATGTCGTGTATCGTTTAGANTCAATTGCATTGCAAATATTCTATTTCGATAGTTATGGTTATTAGTCATTACAACAGCTTGTTCATGCCTCAGAACGTTATCTATACACAATTAAAGCTTTTTGTATCGGTCATTCGGGATTATACGTATGTGAAGCCCGTTTAAAACAAAAACGAAACAAATGCTTCGAATTATACTAAACCTAAATAAAATAATGTCAAACCAGCGGCTGTTTTAGCATTTGAATTCTAGATCGGGTAGAAACACCCAGGAATAACATGTGTGGATGTATTATTCCCTACTTCAAGAAGTATGACCACAATGCATGAAGGTCAAAGCAAAGTATGGTCGTATTTGACATTTCATGTGGAGCGCCAATAATCACAAACGCTTGTTTTCTTATTTGGTAAACACATTTCGAGATTTCCTAATATGTCATGCAGCTTCAACAATGATTTATTGTTCAATTTATTTGCGAACTAGATTGATGTCGTCGTCAAATGCGAATATATAATGTGTGTACACAGTTTGATGAATTCAATATGTTCATGAGTTTTTTAATTTAAATGTTAATGTAGCAAAAACAATTTGAATGCCAACTATCACGTGTAGGGTTTTAATAATCATGAGTGTGGATGCGTGTCTTCAAGTGCAAGGATGTGAATGCAATTGTCTCTTGCAGCTCTTTCGTGTGAAATAATCCTTTAAAATAATTTAACGTAACATCTGACTCGTCGGAAAGCTGTTAACACAATACAGTGCACACAATTTATGAATTGTTAAATGGATCCTTGTAAACGGTGGTTGAGTATCTGATCTTAACTACTCGTGTGTTAAATTGTGGCAATCTCGTGTATTTTGGGTTTGTTGTGAACAGTGTTTAACTTGTAAAATTTAATGCATCCTTGTTTTAATTCAGTTTATTATAACCTTGTGAATATCGTAACAAATCGCGACCAATCCTATTAGAGCGTACTGAAAATAATTCTCAATAGGATTTTGAAATATAGTTGATCTTTATTTATCTTCATAGTCTCATATTATCCTTTCGTTATTATACACGGGTGGCACAAGCGTGCCTGAATATGAAAGGCGTTTTTCAAACCCAGCCTATATTTACAAGGCGAAACACACCAAGTGTCATTGGCAAATAAGTCAATGACTTTTAAGTAAAATATCTTATTAAAGCCAAAATGCAATAGCGTATGTTAAGATGGTTTGCAAAGGTATTTCTTCTCTTATTTTTGATTAATTACGATCGTGAGATTTCAACGACTACTTGTATTGTCATCGTGATGACTAAATGCATAATCTGTCGCAGAACAAAATCTAATACAATTGTTTTCACGCACGCACGTCATCGATACCTGACAAGATAATTATTAATATGGATGTTTGATGAACGTTCTCTCAAGTTTAAATATACAATTCGCCAATAAATTATGCTTTTGTCAAACACATTATGAGAATACATTTTTTAATTGTAAATGCAACATGCAAATTTGGATATTATACAATGGTGTTATTTACAGTTACAAAATGTTGAATGAATACTTGGTACAGGTGTAACACTCCTTTTCCTATTATGCTATATTATTTAGATTGGTTTTTATTATCCTCATCAAATATCATGTCATTACTAGTTTCATTAAAACCAGAATTAGTTATGATTAATTTATAGTTTTTGTGGTATCTTTCACGAATAACGCATGCTGTATCCGGTTTACACCAACGTAATGTATGTGCAAATAATTGTTTTAGCTCTATTGACTTAAATAATAAACGAAGTAGAATCATGTGATATCTACTTTGTTTTCTACGGACATTGGTTACTGCACGAAGCAATATTGGTTTTTACATAGTTTAACAACCCGAGCATTAGTTCCCGTGTAAGAATATAGTCACAACATCTCAAAATAACAAAATCAAATAAATATATTGTATATAGAAATAAATATATTTTAGTTACAAATTAAAGGTTCTAAATAGGCTAACTTGTTTATGTTTTATTATCAGTATTCTGTTCAAGGGAATCATCATCATAGAGATTCATTTACTAAACAAAATATAAAAGTACGTAAACTAAACAAAAGATAAAGAAATGAATGCACTTAACCAACAAATTTAACAATTATTGGTCAATGTCTGGGTAATGCTACATGTATAGTTAAATAGTTCACAATTCTTTAGTTATGAAATATTGAACTTTATTCATTCAATTTGTTATTTTTTTCTGAGTATTTGCCCATGGAGTAAAGATTGCCATCATGTTACTACGGTTTGTTTGGAATGGGTCAATGCTGTCCAATTATTTTGTTGTCATTATGCCTATGCGTGCTATCCATTAGTGTATGTAGTTTAAGAAAATCATGGAGAGTTATCACGCGACTGGTCGTACGGGTGCTCTAACAATCCTTTCATATACTACTATTAACCATTAATTATCGCCGTTCAAATATTTCATATATCAGCACCCATTGTGTGGTGTAATAATATATCCTGTAGTTTTCGTTGTAAAATCACAGCATGCTTATCTAACGGATTTTAAAATTATGATTGTTAGCTGCTGTGTACTTTGTCTGATTTGTAATCACATTTAAACGATTTTCACGCAATACCAGAATCGGAATTTCAAACATCCGGAAAGTGCCGCCTAGGATGTATGCCTACCAAGATTGCAATTTGGAACCTTCACCTTTGTTATAGTAATTATTTGTTTATTATCATTAAATACTTGATATTATTAAAAAATGTGTATTTCAATGAACTGAATACATTTGAATCAATGTATATAATGTTTCACCCCTTTATTTTTCAGCAATCGTTCCCTTAACTTCAGAACAAGTTCGCGTTCTTGCACAATACAATCAGCATGCTTTTATATTATTACGATGGTAAAACTAAGCTTAAAACTTAAAGATGCGAGCCTGGCCGTGTACACCTTTCTACAACTCGTGGGATACATTCGCGTACATAATGGCATTAACATAATATTCTGTATAATTGAACACCTTTTTACTAAGGCAGGGTATACTTCAACACGTACTTGGCCGGATCGCTGAGTACGATATGTTCAGTCTATACACAGCACAATGACCGTTCGATGTTGACATGAACCCGATTTTTGACATGTTTGTGTTTTTTTGTTTTGTCGAGTTGAAAAGTGGTGTATATGCATTCGGTTGATTCGGTTGATTTCGCCAGAATGCCAAGGAATATTGTGATTGTTTAAAGTGCATTTTTATAATGTAGTATACTTTGTAAATAATTTGAATGAGGTATCATGCTGTGTTATCGTGAAGTCGATAAGTTTACGGTATCAATCTGAGTGTCCATTCGCAATTGTATGTGTCTATTTGTTCTTATTATTGTATTTTCAACTTGTTGCAAACGTTTATTAATATGAAAGTATGGTACGAAAAGCGTCGGAACCTTTAGAGCCTATGCGAATATGATTCACACAAAACAGCCTACACAGTTGTTTCATGTGTTTAATTCATCACATATTACTGGATACAATCTTGTTTTCCTTTGCATTACCTGTTTAACAGTTCTGTTTAAGTGTCTTGTGAAATTTGTAATAAACTAACATAAACATTCCTACAGAAAGTATTTGTGTACCTACCTCATTATTAACAGCCAATAAGTTATGCCATTAATCAACTTTACTGCATTTTAATGAATGCTTGTTATTTCATGTATGCGTTCGTGAGTGTTTTCCTCATTTGCGTTGTTATTCAATTAAAATATCGTATAGTTTGTTATATGTTCTTTTGAATTTGATTAAACGATTCATCATGGATTTTGGTACTTCAAATATTGGACATAAGAAAATATTGGATATAAGTATAAAACGGTTAAACACCAGTTGTTTCCCCTTCAAGATAAAGTTATTGTTTTATATAAAGTAACGACACAATTACTGTACATGCTACGAAACAACTGCTGAAAAGTGTTTTGGTAAGATGAGACACAAACGTTTTGACTGTGTTGATAATATTCTGCAATACAACACGTACATATTTTAAATTAAATTGTGTATACACAACCAAATTAGCAAATGACTATGTGTTTTGTTTTACTGCAATATAACGAGTATTACTACGTTTAAACCTTTGAGCGCTGGAACCGGATTTTGAAGGCCTTTGCAAACAGTTTGGATCCAGATGAGACGCCACAGAACGTGGCGTCTCATCAGGATCCAAACTGTTTGCTATTCTGATAGTATTCTTTAAAAACAAATCAAAGAAAATGCATATTTAAGAAATTCAGCAGACGACATTTAAGCAGAAGACAAATTTCCCAGCATGCAAAGGGTTAAACCGTAAGCGTAGCTTATGCAAACGGTAACTAATACTGCATGTTTTAATATTGATGCATCGATAATTAGCCCGATAATGCTGAACAAATTTGCATCTCAATTCCATATAATGTTTTATGCGAAAACATTCTTACGCTTAACGTATTTGTATTTGTAATGAACAATTGGTTGTCACTGAAAAGCTAGTGTAGAAACATTTCTTTGAAAATGATCTGAATGCAACAAAGATAAGTCTTATTCAATAACTGTACATTAACTGCACAGCACCTATTTTGATCATGTTAGAATCGAAATAATACTTGAACCTACTGATACATTAAGTAGCATACAGTATAAATGGGTGTTATTAAATGTGTTATTTTATACATCATTTTTACCATTCATTACAGAATTTAATAGCAGCACAAAAGTCTTCTTACAAACAAACACTGTTACGTTAATATGCGTGTTTTACGTGTATTTTATATCCATTACTGGTCTAGCTTTAGATAATTTACATGCCAGTATTCTAACGTTGGTATGACGGAAACACAACAACGTTTTCTAACAGCCTTCCGTTCTAGTTGTGTCTAGTCATCAAAATAATAAACTATACCCTCTATTAAAAATAGGAACTTTATATTATACGCAATACGCACATTTTGGTAACGAAACGCATACTCGTTACACAGAATTTTATTTTATTCAAGCAATTTACCAAATTATGGTGAGCACAAAATAGCATGGTTTAACATTAAAGTATTAAATGAGTAATCACTTTTCTGGTTATGGATCCCACGCTAGTTATCAAGTATATTATTTGGTAATTGTATGATTAAAACTAAGCCGTCATAAAACATTTGAAGAACAACTGAACGTGCATTATGGTGAACAGAAATTTATTCTTACCTTTACATATGATATATAATAACAAGTGTTTGTATTAGATCAAAAAAGTATATCGTACATGGGCATTGAATATTTCTTAATTACCATATTCCGCAATGCGTGCGATATGCGAAGAAAAAACTACTTTAGCGTTCAACTAAATGGATTATAGGTTGCGTGTCTTTGTTTGAATTGTAATAACCTATTTTTTGCACTGAATCAGCCAACCGTTCACACATTAATTTAATACATTTTTTTCCGTAACAAGCATGTTCTTTGCATATCCTTATTCTAAAAGTATTATATTTTAATGATTTCTAACATACTTTGGTAATTATGAAATTCAATGTGGGTAATCAATAACGAAATAAAACTTCAAATTTAAAAGTAAGAGTGACTTATATAAATCAAAGGAAAGCACTATCGGCGTTTATAATGTACGGATGTTAATACATTGATGCAACTCACTGTAAACGTTCAGACATTAACCAAATAATTTAACCGCAATAGCAACATAGAAGTTTAAAGTGTAATTGCATTTGAATCTCGTTAAAATAAAATGCATGTATCGAACATTTTTATCATTCAATTCTTGCAATTCTTCGTAGCAAACAGATTGCAAGTGTTGGTTGGAGCATTACAGAAGAAATACCGACGTAATATAAGATAACAGTCTGTTATAAGGCGCGTTTAGGCGCCATACTCTTATTATCAAAAGTGAAGCGATATATGTGTTGGAGCAAACACTCGTATGGAAAGTCAATACTTCTTTTGTCGTTGAGAACATGTTTTATGTGTATGTGATACACTATCATTAAGAGAAAAGTACGTAAACGCATTTAGATAAAAACAACATATGTTGTTGAGCTTTCGGCATTTCGTCTTCATCATTAACATATATGTACGTAAACGTTAATTTAATACGACGTTTATTAAGTGATTTATCCCAACCAAGCACATTCATGATTAAAAATTATATGTACACACCAACTATATTTTATAAGAAAATTGACTATGCTAAGCGAAAAAAATATATAAAACAAGTATTATTTCTGGTTCAACATTGATGAAATATGTGTTGCAAATGCTTCATATACTGGTCACATGTTCATGCTTTTAAATATGTTACTACGTTTATAACATAAATAATCATGGACTGTATGTTTATAATTGTATATTGAAAACTCCTATATACTACGAGAGCTTCGCAAGCTCAAGTAATTCACAGAACATCTGTACCAATACCAACACACACAAAAACCAAAGAACTCAAACGTTGTTATACCATTGTCATTAAAAGTACTTTTTTGTCTTTACATTCAATTTGCAAGGTTTTTTTCTTTTATCAAAACGGTCATTATATGGTATTATAAATTGATAGGTTAAGCATCAATCTTTAATGTATCAGTTCAACCGATCGTGTACACGAAGTAAACGCATATTGTTTCATGCTTTCGTACTATCGACCGTTTTGATTGTCATTTTTTTTTGCTTAAGTGCGATGCAAAATATGGTGCGCATGCTACAAAAATCATTACTGTAATAGTTTATTTAAAATTTAAATACTTTTCAGCTTTTGCGTGATTTCCTATATTTGAAACGTCTTAGAGAAACATTGAAGCGATATATACTACACTCTGTTCAGGTATTTTGCAAATAAAAACATGATTTGTATGTTTATGTGTGACCAATATTTGGTTTTAAACAATTATCAACGTTTGACTGTAAATAACTGTTTACGACGTTGTTTTTGCTGGTGTGATAATCTAATATTTAAATTGTGAGGCTGGTCTTATTGCAAAATGGTTTACTGCATCATCAAATAAATACGTAACCGTTGCACCAAACATTAGAGGTTGATATGCAAACATAAAATAAGACGTTTAACAACTGAACGTCGACATGTCAGTATTATCTTCTTCAACGTCAAGAACACAATCTTTTCATATATTGTTATGTCTCTCTCTACACTTGACATAGCAAATATGTTTGTTGGCGCAGATTATAATTACATCTTGCAGCATGTAGTGTTATAATTAATAACAGATACATTTACGTATCACTTTGCTCTGATGATACTCACATAGAAGTATTCACGGCATGTATCTGTTTGTGTGCTTGAAAAAATCATTCAGAAAGGATTATTTATAGTTAGAAAGATGAACTGTTTACTGGTATCGCGCTACTCCTCGTTCGCAATTCTGCTTCATAACATAATAATACGCTTTACTTGCACAAGTGCTAACATCACAGATAATGTTATTTATTTAAGTAGTTGTATGCGAGAAGCATAGTTTGCGATACATTAATAAAATATAAACCACCATTGCCATTATGTTTTTCAGTAGCGCATAGCCGTTTGCAACGTTATTCTCCAAGTGTTTGAGTGTCCATTTAGCCGTAAATGCTGTAAGCACTTCACTCTAAGTGACATTTACGTTTTTTAGCTTTAGCAACGCATAAGTGGATAAGGGCATATGTCGTTGTACAAGAAATTCCTATTCAGTAAGAGTCATGTTTATGAATTGTTTGAATTGTTTGAATATGAATAATGTAACTAAAATACAATAATTGCACGAGAATGTGTTATTACCATCCGGTAGACTTGTATCATGACAATACATCAAATTACATTCAACTAAATGTTTTGTATTAAATTCGGGGTCACCGCCTTGGGACTTACTTACAATGCTTTTTAAACAGCACAAAAAACAAATACTCTTTTTCATGCTGTTTTAAACAGTTTCCCGATTTTGATTTAATGTGTCACGATGAAAACAACTATGAAGGTCTGTGTTGATTTAATGCACATGATATATCCATAAAGGTGTTCTAGTACTAAGTGCTTGCTATTAAACGACTTATCGAACCGTTACTATGCACGGCTTTAGCATTTACTTATATCTGCAATACATGATCCAACTGATAAATCCTACATTTCTTTTTAATTACCACAAAGAAGCATATTGACTTATTCCTATATGAGCTTATTACTAAATCTTGTTCGTGGAACTGAAATATATGTTGATAGTTTACGTCATTGCAATTTTTTTTTACATTCAGTGATTGAACAGCTTAAACAGGTTTCGTTTAGTAAATACTGTGCTAACGATCAAGTACATGTATATTAATGTTGAATATATTTGTTTTATCCAGATGTTACACGTCATTACATAAACAATGGTTAGCAATGAGTACACTATTACAGTAGTTGCAAATATGTAATATTTGTATACGATAAGTTCTAATAGTATGCAAGATATAATTGATGTTATCATGATGTAAACTGTGCCCTTGTTGATGAATTGTTTTTATGCCCATGCATATTGTGATATCTGTGATACTGATTACTGAATACCTCATTTACAGTGTTGATCGATTTGTTATTGTTTATAAAGTTTCAGATTTCCAGGATTCAAATGTTTGTAAAGTTACTCTACAACCTCTAGTGTGCGTTATTAAGTATGTTGTTTCGAACACTAAGAAATATAACGTTGAACACCAACATAGCTGGCAAAGACCGATAAATAATGCTGTAAACGGTTATATTTACTTAATTGTAAATAGGTACAACATATTATGCATGACGTGTGCATCAATAAATACATATTTCAATTTGTTATATAGTAACTATGTGTTAAACTGTCCTTAGTCTAGTACATGCTTCACTTCATCGTGTCTAAATATATTACACGAAATGTTCACATGCTACATGAACTATAACAGTAATATGAGTACAATTGATACCACATGCTGTCGATATTAAACATGATAACATGTATTCCATATGGTGTCTTAGATGTTTTCAGTGATGTTATTTTTCTTAATTAATCTGATTATAAGACAATGAACAATCGTAGGAGTGTCTAATGTATTGCATTAACATCATCTGTTTGATTCACACATGCGAGCGTATTATATCGAAAGGAACTGTTGCAGTGTATTTAATTTGATAACATTTGTCTCTTCTACTGTTTTAATTATAATCTTAATAGACGGAAATCGTTATCCTGGAATCGACCTCTGGCACAATACATCAGATTATTCACATTATGGAATATCCACAGGCAGAAATGGTACACGAGATGAAAAAAGAAACTAAATTATACGGGAATAAATATAAAACAATACGATTGATGCGCTTGAATATTTAAACAATAATTTTTACTCCGTTTATCCTGCAAGTATTAATACTTGATGAATATTATTACTCGTCGGATGTTCGTCAAGATTCGATATGAGTAGGTGGTTATTGCGACTACCTTTGTTGGGCTAGACTCCACGTTAATGTATGGTTATTAATTAATTTTTATGTAGCTGGCTCTTTTTGTAGTTCGTTTTAGGTTACCAAACCAAAAAAAAACAACATGAACAATATGTGTGTCAAATGCGAATATGAAGTTACTAGACAGTAAAATAAACACTCAAATGAAACATAACAATATGCTTTGTGTTGGATACAATAGTGTATGCCTAAAAAATAAAAAGGTTGACAGTAGTTTTAAACTGCAATTCAAATGCAGTTCATGTTGTTCACGTTTAATAATTTGTATTACAAGTCTTTTCATTACTGGTCATACCACTTGAATAAAATAACCAACTAACCAAGACATGTGTATATTGTTAAATTATCGAATGGTATATACTTATTTTAAAGCCAGGTTATGATTTCTTTCCGAGCATTTAAGTTGTCCATGACAATATCCTTTATGCAACGCGTGATTGGCAAAAAAACAATAATGATGTTCTTTTTTATTTCAATATTTTAGTTTGTTCATGTTGTTGCAAAAACTTATGATATTCTTATGCAAAAGTAAAATGCTAGACGTTTTTTAACGTGGTTAACTCATGCGTTATGTCTTGGCATTATGTTAGCATACTTGTGTAAGTGAGTACATATTTAATATTGTATAATATATATATTATAATCTTCGTTTGTTTATTTTTTCGCGTTATTTTGTGTTTTGGTTTTACTGAGACGACCAAGCACATGATATGGACACACCTTTCTTGATGTTGAAGTTATTGATCCAAAAGACTTGCGTGGTCTACAAAGTATTCTTATTTATTTAAGAACATTTCTGGAAACATACAGTTTCAGTTGATGCTGAAAAATATTGATGCATTTTGGAATCTTTTTTTAAGTGTAGCAGTTTGTTCTGATTATATACGTGTATAATGATATGATGCGAGTTACATCGGTCATGAAACAAACTAGAAAATGTGATTAATGCCACTTCTTGATAAAATATACAAAGTGTATTCTTACTATTTCACGGAGGAATCCGGTCATTAAATGGAAAATTTCTTCTTAATCATGATTCATTATATCACTTTGCACTATTTGAGTAACAGACTGTAATAGTTGATTGTCCGACCATAAAATGAGCTTTCACAATGTCCGTCCGTTTTTGCTGAATGTAATGCTTGCTTTCAAGAGACCATTACAGGGGCACGTACAATATGAGGCAATTCCATCAAGCGATTACGTGCACTTTCGTATGGTCGAACATGCACTTAGAAACTTTCTGAAAGAACATGTCATCGGCAATCCGCGTAAACATCTAGACATAACGTTCATTGCTTTAGCTAATTGTTAACAATGACTTTAATAAGCGTTTCAAATTCATTAAGTAATAAAACTAAGATTGCTGCGGTAACTCCCTTCTGCAATTAGTTACAATAGAGCTACTTGTAAGTGTTCTTCTGGCAATGCATTCTTTTGAAAATAATTTTCCTAATGGATGTCCTGTACTTTATGTAAAGTTAAACAACCACATTATATTTGAAGACATTCATGACTAATGGTAGTATGAATTTATAAGAGCATCATCAGTGTGCGTAATTAGTTCCGTTTACATTGAACATATGCATTCTGTATTATTTGAAATTAAAAGACAGTCCATTTAACCTTTGTACCGTGGTACATCCGTTGGCTTCGTCTTTATGTCAATACATCGTTATAATTATATGGTTTTTATAGAAAAGTGTTACAATCTTTCAGACGCCCTTATCGCACATGCGTTTCATTGTGATTTGTCATTTAATTGCATGTCTCGTCGATGTACGTATTCACATGCGTGTAAACGAGATGATTTTGTCTGAAAATGCAGGAAGTTATTAAAAACGTTATATCTTAATTAGTGCCTTAGTCAAATTATGAACGATCGCGCTGTTGAGTAAAACTTACAGTGCAATCATTAGTGCGTATTAACGTTTCTGCCGCACGCATGGGGTGTTTTTACGTCCCATGTTCTATGGTTGTTACCGTTTTCGCCAACTTGATCGATGGATTGTACTGTCAATATTACCCTATTTAAAATATCATGTTAAACATGAACTTGTACTCTCTTTTAGTAAATACCATAGTGAACTAAACTTGTTTGGAACATTTGTTAGTAAGGTCGACAAAGGTTCGCTTATTAGCAAAGTTACTGCGTGCCCATACTTTGAAGAACATTGCAAAGGGAGTTTGACTCAAAATAAAAACACAGTAACTAGTATATACTAACAATTCTTGGCCTTAAAACCAAATATATTCATAGCATTATGCCGCTAACGATACTGCAGATATTCTTTGATGACGTCGCAAAAAACGTGTTTAGAAATATGCAATGCAATTTGCTAAGACATGTTCTAAACGCGAAATACCACTTTGGACATTTCCAAATTGTGTTTATTTGAAGCTGTTAAATTCATACTGTTATGCTGTATATATCACTCTGATTTGCAAACGCAAAATTTCACTTGCATAGAATTATAAAGAATAGCTGATAGTAAAAAGAAGATCTCTCTGGGTGATGTTAACTGAATTTGTATTTTTTTCATGTGAAAAACAATGTATTTTGATGTAAAACTCTGTATTATATGGTTGTGTGATGTAAGTGCTATAACACGTGTATTCATGTTTATAAATGTTAACGTTAAAAAAAATGAAAAGAGTGCGGACATTCGTTTATATACAAAACTTATAACACGTCAAATCATGTCAGAATATGTGTATCCAAACAAACCATGGGTCGAACATGGTAAACTTCAAAACACTTCAACGATAGACACATGCATAAACACAAATCGCACTAGTTTAAAATAAGTACGAATACGTATATTAAATGGGAACCGACACAACTTCTCTCATGTTAAAGTATATTTTTATATTTTATTTATTTGTATGGTTATTGGTTCAATCAATTCCTTCATAATCATTAACCATCCATAATCGATTTCAAATTTGATATTGTAGCTTTATCCGCTATTTTCCATTTGCAGTGCAATTACAATTCTATACAACTTAAGAAGGCGCAAACTATGTTCGATAATAAACATACTATGTCAACTCCATAGTAAATTGTGAGTGCGAACAATAGTGCAATGATTTTTTTTTGTGTGTGTTAATAAAAAATTAGACAATAATAAATACCTAAATGTTCTAAGGGCGCAAAGATAATTACTTCTTCCATGTTTTATGATAGCGTGTATCGGTAAGCGTTTAAGAAAAACTAAAGAGAAGGTGCTCTGGAATCTTACACGGGATTTTATTTACAATTGAACGTTTAAACAATATATCAATCAGATATAAACAATGGTATGTATTGGATTGATAAAATTGACATTTTGAATGCCATCATAATGACAAGTTACTACTAAACGCATAATAAATAATACAATTCAGCTGGTTCTGTGTCATTACTGTGTGAAATCCAAAGTCGCTCGACTACACATGACAAGCTCATATATTTATCGAGAGCAAATTGGTGACAATCATCCTCTTAAATAAATCAGAACAAAACAGAAACGGTGCAAGTATCCAGACAGGAGTTATTAGTACAGTAAAGGAAAGGCAGTATTATGTTTGCATCAAGCAACATCTAATTCGGTATCACTTGATTGATGTGATCAACCTGAGGATGGAAATATACATTTACTATTAAAGGGACTGTTAACCACGAATGACGAAAAAAGAAAAGTTCTAATATACCGTATTTCTTACAATTATTAGTTTATATTGATCAAAATAAACACGGTATTTTAGAACTTTTCTTTTTTCGTCATTCGTGGTTTACAGTCCCTTATAATCTTGTAAGAAATGAAAACAACTCAAAATACAGCCATGTGAATAACGGATGGAAGTGATTAAGAGTGGCTCATCCCTTGTACAAATATAATCGTACAGTTTGGTGTTTTCAGACCATCTGTCTGTCATTCATTGGAGTAATTCGAACAGTAAATAAACAAGACAATATAAGTCTTTGCCTCTTTGGTGTAAACCGCAATTCAAATAGCAAAACAGTCCCTGCTGCAAGGGATAACACATTGCTACCTTATGCTGACTATAGAGCGGCTGCTCGACTTGGCGCATCAAAATGAGCTTTTTGGGTATCTCAAAACGCTGATTTAATATGGCCCAAGTAATGAAGAAGGTGCGAATGTTATATGTTGAACATAAAATGGCGCCACGGTTAAACACAACATGCCACTCTTGTTCACGTGAAATCAATACATTGCGTATTTAAACTTACCCAATCGTGTGCAAAATGAAATCGTTTGTGAACTTATTTTATCTTTATGAGCTAACTTTTATTCTATCTACACCATTTCAAACTAAAGCAAGTGAAAAATTGCGCGATTAATATATCGATATGATATAGTAGTGTTGGTTTTTTGTAATGTGATAATTTTTTGTATCAATAGGTTCAATATATTTGCATACACAATATGTTTTATTTCAGATATGAAATATACCACATGTAATATAAATGTATTGTACAACAAATAAAGTCAAGTATCGCTATACATGCCAAAAGTGTTGCCTATCTAATTCCATGCAACTGTATGAGATATTATCTAAGGAGATAATATTAAAATAACGGTGACACACAAACATGAGCCCCAATGTCGTTATATTCAAATCGCATGTTCTGCTTACCATGCAAACGATTATAAGATTTATATCGTCTGTTTGTTTCTCAGTTAGATAGAGGCTATGTCCAAGAGTCTGAACTTGGAATCATTCGTTGCTACTGTTCTGATTGGTGCTGATGCGGCAATATGTTTCACATCAAATAGACGAATATTGCGAAAACAATACTTATGTATCGACTATGAATGGATGATATCAATATTTTCAATAAGTCAATTTAGCAAATTTACTCTACTTTTTCTAATAATCTCAGAACAGGCCATCTATTATATTATACAAGAGTAATTATCAAATCCTATGGTAATTGTAAACGCCTTCTTAACAGTACAATGAACATGTAATCCCAATACTACTCGATTTCGGTTCTAACTTAATATAGATGTCTGAACTAGTAAATCATCGCATATTATACTGCAAACTACTAGTATCACAGTTAGTGCTTACCATATTGGAACGGCTTATTGCGATTCAATTTCGTCGATTCAGCGTACATTCCTTATGATTTCATAAGTGAGTCCATGCAATTGCATAACAGCGTGTCTTAGGTTTTCAATGCAGCGACACCTGGTTGATTGTCTGAGACTTATCACGGACAAAAATGCACATGCAGAATGTCAATTTAGGCTGAAAACAGGACTGGACACACTTTATACATTATTTGTTTTTGTGGATTTCTCCATAATTTTTAATGCATTATGATATTGCTATATCGCGTCACGTCTTTGAATATTTTGTCGACAAGATTTTGAGTAATCTGTTGTAATAACACATTTATAAATACCTTCATGTTCTTAAAAGCTTAGGCGTGTAATCGTTTTTATTGCAGATCGAGACATTAAGTCTAAGTCGCGTTGAACTAATCTGCGCATAAAAGTTGAGTTTGTGCACATGTAATTTGAACACGATAGTTCTTCTGAATTTTAAAAATACGTTTTATCGTTTTGAGCAGGAAATGTTGAGATCGTATAAACCTGCTTTAAAAACGTATATTTGCTACAAGGCGATGATATAGTATGTATATATAATTGTTAAACAAATTTACGAAGAACATCGTAGCACACAAGTTTGAAAACATGCCAGCATTATCTGGCCGATTGACTCTTGAGTTTGAAAACTTACACCCTACCGTCACTGGTTAAGCGACTGCAGCTGTTTTCATTAAGAAATATAAATGTTATATTACACACGTTTACAGTTAACAGTTATACCAATAGTCTGTGTAAACCACTTAATGACATTGAATCGATAACTAACAGACAAATGCCCAGCTTGTGTTTGACGGGTGGCGAGATCCATCTATTGTAGGTATTACTCGTTGGTAATTCGGAATGCTTATACAACCGAATTCTATATTTTACAACTGTACATAATGCAGATGTTCTATCATGAAAACCGTGCATAATTGTAAATTTACTTAAATTTTAAGACAAATATGTGTTTTTTAAAAATGTATTTCTGTGTGTTATCTGTTCAGAAAACGAAAACATCATTTTGTGAAAACAATACCGATAATGCCTTTAAAGATCCGTTCACCATTTTATACACTTCGTTACTTCTAGAAGGACCATGATAATCGGAAATGTCTCAGGCCTTGCTTATGTCATTGCAAGTGGGACGTTTCTGTCAGTTGTTTAATAATAAAAAAGCAAAATCTGCTTAACCAAATTAAAAATATGTCAATAAATTAAGCAAAATAATAACCCTCTTAAACGTTTCCTTTTCGTTGACTTTCATGTTATTGGTTATATATGTATGCTTCGCTGATATTTATATATCGATATTCATACTGAATAGTATATCTCAACTTATATATATGTACACTTGGACTTAACTTCACCAAACTGTAACAATCATACTTAAGATTAAGATGACAAGATCAAAACACGGTTACGTCGTAAATATTCATAGACATTTCCTGCGAAGTGCACGCCATTAATATCGTATTCTTATTAAAACAATGTGTGTGCGACTGCATCACAAGGTGAGGCTCTCCAGTGATTTCCTGTGGGATTTTGTTATCATAAGTAGTCTGTGGTTGTCTAAGGCATTTTTATTGGAGGTATTCCCGCTCACTACCTACGTCTACCATAGCATGTAGATATACACGATTCGATAAACATGATGTTATGTGTGATGACAGGTTATATATAAATAAAATTAAAGAACATGTAGATACTGACAATAAATACCAGCTCTCGCTTGCAAGTATGTAATACGTATGTGCTTCTCCAATGTATATATATATATTCTGTTACGAGCTATATAAATATATATATTGGTACGAGTCTTCAAATATCCTGTATAGAAAAACAAATTCAAATGCCGTGAACAGCTCTACATGTTTTGTGTCAATGTGTTTAAAGAACAAAATGTAACGACTAAAGTTAACGGCGATTCCAATCATCTTGCAATATGACACATACGCGTATGGTTATATATTATACATAGTTATGGTATGTAGTATATGAGTTATTGCAGCAACAATAAATGTTTGGTATTACAGATTCACTTTATCACGATTCGCACCGCGGTTGAATTGAAAGACAACGCAACCACATTCGTATTGTATTGTATTGTTACGGAGCGTAGCGTATCGAATCTGGGTAAATGCCTACACATTTATATCCTCGTATTAAAAGACCCTTACTCGATGAGCTCAATTGTAATGATCGTATCATATCATGGACCAATCAAACAATCCAAATGTATCTGATTTAGAGATCAGGTCGCGATATTGTGTGACTGATGCAATTAACAATGGTGAATACATCAGAGCTCGAAACATGTTTCAATAACGTACGGACAGGCATCGAATCGTATGTAAAATATACGAACCTAGCATACTGGAATCAGCATACAGGTATTAAATTATGCAATTTAGCGTAGATATAATTCAAGTGCATAGTTGAGCAGATGCATTGCTATATATTTGCATGTGATTCTTTAGTGTTATAAGTTCAATGTAGCGTTCGTTCACATATGTATATGAAATGAAATCGCTTATTGCTGGCTGTTGAATTGTGGAAGACATAAAATAGAGGTCATATGACATCGTCGAGTATCAATTCAGGTGTAGTTGTCTTACAAACAAAATTGTACCGCGTAATTTTGATTATAAGTTATCACATATTGACCAGTGCAGTTAAGCTTTTAAATAAATTATTTATTTATTATTTAATTTCAAACATTACACGCTGTAAAACATGATTATTTGACGACCTTCAAATCACCCCTCCGGTTGTTCTTTATCTCATTACAATATAGTATCATTAGCGTAGCATGTCTATATGGGGATCCAATTCACAAAGCTGACAAGAATCTGGTTTGCCTCTTTTGATGATATAATTATTCCCTTGCATAATATACACTACTTTCCCTGGCAATATTTATTCATTACTTGTATTCTCTGTCTCGGTTTTAGGACATTCTATGCATTGTCAGTTGAAGACAAAAATATCGCTAGCAAAATGGTTGAACGACGTTATTTCGAATTGAATTATACCATATTTCTTCACACCAGTGCTTTATTCTGTTATGAAACTGATTTCGGTAATATTTTAAGAAAATAATATCACATAATAAAACAAGAAACCATCGATTTTGTAGACTGCAAACTCGTTTAAATGGATAAAGGCACACACTAATACATGTTTCTCATATATTTTATACTGTATGTTCGTATAATGATAAATACCTGTATTTTGTTAACCGGTTATTGATGCCCCAAATGCGTGGATGATGAACATCTTCTTTATTTGTTAAATCATGAAATCAAGTCAATACATCAAACAAACTATGCACTATTTCGTATATTCTATTAATTAACACAAGCAAGACTGGTGCTAAGAATAAAAATATTGGAGTTAACATCATATGTTTCTCTAATGTAAATGCTTTCAAATCAGACGTGTTTCTAAATGTTGTTTATAGTACGTGAAGAAATATAAGGTAACTTTCTATAAACGTAATATAAAATTGCGGTTATACTTAATGAACAAGACGTTTTACTCTATATATAAAAACAATCATCCACAACTAAGCATTTACAATGTAAAAAAAAGCAAAGGGGACATATTCACAAATATCTAATTTACACATATTTGCACCAACACAATGCTTAGCCGGAACTCTGGTTTAAAAATAACATCCTTTACCGGATAAGCGACTGCAGTTTTCTGCATACATAAATATATTTCTTAAATGACACTAATTTATCAAAAAACAGATAATTCATATCTATAGTTGTTTTAAATCACTGAAAAACCCGTTAATCATGCTCAGATATAATTGACATCAATATGCACTACTTTATGTTTCCGCATGGAGAGATCCGGTTAGTAAATGAAGTATCGGCTGGTATTTCCGGATGCTAGTAGCACAAATTGTACGATCGTATTACCTCAAATTGTGCAGATGTTATTCTGGGAAAAAGCGTGAAGAATGCGTTTGGTTAAAAAAACAAATACAAATGTGAAGTAATGCTATGGATGCTAATATAAAATTACGAGTATTATGTATTATTGTAAATAATGATTTGAATGCTGTATTATGTTTAAATTGATATTATTCATTTCAGATTTTAATTTTCAATACATTCACGTGACGATATAATTTGAATTTCTTTTAGAAAACATGTTTATAATTTATAATGCAAATTCAAAAAAACAAAAACGAATGCGTTTCTAAAACGCAAAAAAAACAAATATATATATATATATATNTGAAGTGCACCTTGACTCAATGATGATAAACATCGCAACCACACTCGTATTGTATTGTTAGGAAGGGGCGTAGTGTTTCGAATCTGTAAAGGAACTGATAACCTCGTATAAGAACTCCTCACTCCAGGATCCCGTTCACTGTGATCGTGTAAGATCTTAAACCGTTGTTTCTGAACTGGTGATCTGACCGCGACATGTAACGACATCTTTGAGTATGGTGATTCACATTACTATGTAACACTTACGCATAGCGTTTCTTTCCAGCAGCTTTGTTTAAAAATACGTCGTTATAAATAACCGGAGCGAACTGACATATGATGAGTTTGCAAAGCTTACCGTAGCTTATGGTCGTATAACTCTCTCCTTGTGATTGCATAACAAGCGCTACTAATCAATTAATTGTATGTCTCGGAATACGAACTAACTAAATTGTATTCACGAACATTGTCAATTGTCGACATGAACATCAATAGTAAAATGTTTGATTGACGTTCTTTCGAATTGAGTCACATCACACTTCTCCCTCAGTTGTGCATTGTGCAGTTATATGGTGTTATTCAATACCAAATAACGTCGTTCAAAGATTTTGCTATTCATGTTTTTCATTAACACATGACAATGTGCATGGATACAATCTTGTCAGTTCAAATTCCGAGACAGATAATATAATTGTTGATCGATGTTGACAAGTATTTAATTTCACTAAATAACACGGAAGTAATTATATTACAAATACTGGTGCTTTTCAGCTTGACAAGTATGATAACATAGTATCATACTTGTTGCAAGATGTAATAGCAATGTGTGACGAAAAATTAATTATAATGCCAAGTTTTGAGGCAATAATAGATTGCGTTCTCAACGTTGAAATTTATTATACTGACATGCCGACGTACAGTAGTTATATGTCTTGTTTCATGTTTGCATAGCAGCCTCTACTGGTGCAATTTGTCATTATATGCGTTAACATAAAACTTGTTCGTAATACATATGTTATGTGAATTACAAGAGATTGCTAGAAGTTTTCATATTTTATGATCAATGCATTTGTCTCACATATTTCATCCATCTAGAACTAACAAGATTTTTTTTTATAAAAAACTATGTTTTTGCCATAGCACTTAAATATAAAATCCAGTTGTTGTGTAAATAAAATTATTATCAGGAATGTTATTTATGATGTAATGCAATGAATCACTTCACAAAAACGGTTAATAAGTTATTTATCACGTACATATTTGTTTATTATAGAGACTGTATGCCGAAAATAAAGGATGCATGTGCTGTTTTTATCTAAATGTTTTTGCGTAATATTCACTAAAATGAAAGTGTAACACAAAAACATGCTAACTGGTAATGGGAATGGTATTTGCTTCCCATATGAAGAAGTGAAACTCCAGAAGCTGCAGCAGTATTGCAGTTTTATCATACACACCTCTGTGGTCTTTTATTTATACAAATATACAAATATTTGCTCACAAACGTGTATCGCTTTACTTTAAAAATTAGAATATTGTGTATAAACTCAATTTATAACAGACTATTAGCATCGCTTTTATCGTTCTCCTACCAGCAATCTGTATCGAAACTGTTCGCTAACACAAATTTCACGAATTTAATGTTTGGAATGTTCGATAAACGCATGTTATATCACGAGATTTTAATGAAATAATGTTTGATACACGCATGATATATTAACGAAATTTCAATGAAATACCACTAACGACTTCTAACTGGCTACCTCTATAGAGCGGTTATACTTTAAATGAATTGATGTATGTCTGAACGCTAACATTGGGTTGCACATATTTACTTCAATACGTACGTCTTAAAAGCAAATACTGCTTTTATCTTGTATTTTAGACACTCTGATTTTCATATTTACAATTTTATTTCGTAAGCGATTATCTACATTCAATGCTTTATTATCAAAGACGTTTAAGCAATGCCGTACAATTTTTTTTTTTTTTATATTACATTGGAAGTAAAATAAACATGATGGTACGGCAAAATGAATCCAATGAATTTGTGAACACAATGTTGGCTGATAAACTGCATGAAATAGGCATATTAATTTAAACGAAGACGCGAAACCGAACATTCATATAGTTGAAAGTTGTACAACATTTTCGGGCTAATTTCCCGATGCACCAATAAAAACATGCAATATTATATTATAACCAAACATTTGCATTTCAAATAACATGCGCGCAGTCTTAAAACATATTACTGTTATTGCACGTACAAACATAGCAATATGTTGCCTTGGTTGTGTATAAACAGTTCAATTAAAAATATTTACATAAATATACTTTTTGTTTTGCGAATTATTATCAAAACACTAAAACGTATGTTTTTCATCTGAACCAAACACTTATCAGCAGTTGTTTCGTAGCATTAACGGAATTATGTAGTTGTCGTTACTATATTAAAAACAATAACTGCATAGCTTAGGGGGAAAATGTAGTGTTTAACCGTTTGTTACTTATGTCCAATTTTTATAGTTGCAGTACACAAATCCATGAAACATATTTTAATAAAATGGCACAGAACATTCGACGAACTATACAATATGCTAATTGAATACAATCGCAAATGAGTTAAACATCCTCGAACGCATACATGGAATAACAAACATGCATTTAACTGCAATAAAGTTGATAACAAGTATAGCTGATTGCTTGTTAATTGTTCTTGGTTATGTAAAATAATACTGTTCCTGTACGAATATTATGGTTAGTTTGTTACCAATTTCACGAGGCACTTAACTTACAAGTGTAACAGGTAATGCAAATATATATAGTTTATATCCAGCAATCAATGATGCATAACACATAAGAAACAATTTTGAATGTGGCTTTGTGTGAATAATATTCGTATAGTCTATATAGGTTCCGACGCTTTTGGTTACATGTGTTTCTTATGTATCAGCGTCTAAAAAATATTTGAAGATACATTAATCGGAACAACTTGACGATTATTATTCTGAATGGGCAACCAAATTGATATGGACATACAATTTACTTTTTTACTTAAAGAAAACACGTACAATGCCTATCTAAAATAAGCTTTCTACATTATATATATGAACTATTCTACCACAGTCGCACACCAATAACCAACGCGTGCACATTAGAATGAGAAGGGAGCTTACCGTGGGTTATTTCCCCAATATACCAACGGTTGATAAGTATGACGTCACTTTGATTGTCCTCGCACTGTTTATGAATGCAGTCGACGTCATTTGATTTTCATTGTTGTGGTGACGTCACGTTTTCATGGAAA
The DNA here is from genome assembly GCA_007657795.1 of Dreissena rostriformis. Taxonomy (NCBI): domain Eukaryota; kingdom Metazoa; phylum Mollusca; class Bivalvia; order Myida; family Dreissenidae; genus Dreissena; species Dreissena rostriformis. The sequence goes on from VMBQ01000148.1 coordinate 118,563, forward strand.
AGTGTAGGGAGTGAGGTTAATATAGTTATCATTTATAACCTTTAAATTGCGGGGTCACCGCANATATTCTCGGTTAAATAAACTGCCGCAACACCCCTTTAGTCAATATTGTTTTTTAATTGTGATGTTTTACTCAGCTTTGAAAATGAGTTTGACCATCATGATTACTTTGGTATTCGCTTTTTCTTTTATTTTAATTTTGAGTCTTACTTAACCCAGAGTTTCAAGGAAGAATATTTAAACATTCTTACATATAATATTTGATATTGTGTGTTAGCTGACCGACATTCTCAATACTCATCTAAGTGGACAATCAAATCTTATTTGAGTTGAACTAAAACATGTGAATTATCATGATACTGGACTAATGTGCTTGTGTCTGTCTGTGTGTATGATATGCATTATCCACATGCCCCTGACTGAGTTAATTAAAGCAAACTATTATGTAAAAATGTATATATCATACACGTTGCACGAGTGCCTTACCGGCTTAATTAACACGAACTATTATATTGTATACTGTATTTCTTTGCGGTTACAATTCCATAATTACGAACGTCTCACATTCGTATTGTTTGAATCCCATTTAAATATCACGTATATCATAATATGTGAGCATAATGCCATATTTAATGGACTCTATTTGCTTATTTTTTTCTCCACTGGAGTTTGCCATGGTTTATTGTTTACAATGAGAGGGGAGGGGATACGAGTATGAACTACAAGTTGGTTCATATGGGTTGGTTATTGTTTAAAAATAAAACAGCATACTTGAAACTATTTTTATTTGATATATTAATAATAAAATAAATGTGTAAACGCCTTATGAAACGTTTATAGTATTTTTTCAAATAAGAACACTCATTTTATAATAGTAACAATATTGTACATGACAAAATCGCTAATAATTTTCCTATCATTAACCGTAATACAAGACCCTGCTTAACCCGATGTTCGTTTGGTTCATGTATGAGGTAACCTGGTACTGTGTTATAAATGCACACTATAGTGTGATCGTGTATAATCACGTATCGGTTACTGCTTTATATTACGTTTGACAATCCGTTGATGTTACCAACACGTGTTCAACGCAATGTGCTCGCATACGCGATGAAATAAAAACACATGCATCCTATAGCACAGTTCAATAAACCGTTCCCTTCCTATCTTGCTTGTGTTCATCACAGTGCGAAGTCAAGTTATGATTCGTTGGCACCACACCAACTAACAATTAACGGCTGATTGATTAGCAGCCCGTACTGGAGATTGGCGTGTGAACAGACTTATATACGTGGATAATGTCTAATTAAAATTGTCGTTTCATTGTCAAATTTGTCACTCATGACCACTTTGTGTTTTTAGAGCACGTGGTAGCTCACACAAACATCTTTCAAAATATTAATAGCAAGGCCGGCATCACCTGACATAGTTAAATGCACAATACGATGTACATGAAAAAGGGTTGGTCAGAGTTGTACGTGTTAAAGTAATCATGGACACAACTTAAATGGTTCGGTCAAGTGTAGATACATGATCCAATGTAACATCAATGTTGACGAAGACAATATTAATACGGTAACCCACGTCCTTTTCACATTTAAAAATTAGCTTAGTTGGAAGAGGTTCATTTGTATATTTCGTCACAAAGAAAAAACTGTTACAATAAGGCGTCGTGCAGTGGGTATTCGTATTTGCAGACGGTTTATAAATATTTGTATAATAACAAACAGAAAGTTGATGATAAATATGAATTCCGTTTCAGGTCGTTTTTTCGATAGCAACATGTATCTCGTTCCTGCAGCCACACGAGACTGGGCAACAAATGAAGAAGATGAATGTTAGATGAAGAAAGCCTCTACCGTTCTACTGCTCAATCGTGTGCGCCACCCCACAAGAACTGGATAATAATCAACCAAGATAGCGTATTCTTGCTGTCGCATTTACTTGCATGTTTCTAACAAAGGCACTCATCACTCCTATTTCCAGATCGGCCATTCCTAAATTTCACTCCTGCTATCTAGCTCGATAGCTTTATTTGGAAAACGAGGCAAAGGCTAGACTATGCACATACAAGTCCCATATGACGCATTACCGTAAATGATTGTAATTTACAGTTGGTATATCTATGTATATGTGTGATATCAACGAACAGTGAAAACTTCTATAATCTAGTTATCATTGGTATTCAATAAAAACTAGTTCGTTCCGATCATTGTAAATCGATATCTTTGCCATTAACTTAAATGTATTAATTCCACGCAAAAACAGAAAATTATCATTGCATGCATTATTCAAGTGCTCAGTGGCCATAATGGTATGTTTTTATTTTAGGATAATAAGACCTGTTGTCATAACCATTTGAGGCATTGGGTAAGTGTATGCTATATGTCATTGAAAGTTTTATTTAGCATGTGTAAGTTATATCGTAGCAAACTGTTGTGATATGTGCATTTTGCACTGTGGTATAAACCGTGTGTTTGGTTTGTTTTTGCTAACACTGGAAAGTGTTTTAAGCCCATTGTTAATTTATTTTTGAAACATATTTAGGTTTTACAATTTGAATAAAAGAAACATATATAGAATACACGCATGAGATACTGTGTTATGTTTTTATGAAAACCAAGTTGATTTGTATACGTGACTCAGAGCTTAAGGCTTAGCATCCTACTTAACCATTCAACCGTACATGCAAATAACGTTTTTTATAATACGGTTTATGCTTAACGATATATGTAGAACTCATTATTAATATCGTTACTAATCACCTGTTTTTATCAATGTCAACTGGACATTCATTTTGCGATCAAAACGGGTTTTCGCTAATATATTTAAATACTTTCCGTAAGTTTTTCAAATTGACAGTTCTCAAGATTAGTATCTTCAAGTCCAATAAAATGTGTACATTGTATAAAGCCAACGAAATATAGCTCCTCATTAAAAATCGCTAACATTATAAATATATCGATTCATTTATGTATAATTATCAATCAAAATCTTGAAATGAAGCGTTTATAACGCTTTTCATAAATAATTTGAAACAAACGACTTTTACTTAATCAGTGTTTTAAATGCGCTGTAGGATTCTAAACTCGGAATAGTTAAGTTGAAGCGCATTTGTATTTACTCGATTAATTTCGTCTTTAAATTGATTTTAATGTCATGAATCAACGGTATTTGTTAGTACTTAGTTGTAATGAAGTTTTTTAAATGGACATACATCTGTGAAATAGTTATTTTATCACCTTGAATGTACCTGTTAAAACGAATGGCATGTGCGACAGAATTGCTTGTTTATTCGCAGGTTTCATGTTCGAATCCAAGAGTTAGATACATATTTCCTTAGATTTGTTTAATGTATTATTAAAATTATGTTTAAATGTTTAGTTTTGAGACTTATAATTATTCATTTACGATGATTTTATAACGTCGACTTTGCATGGTGCGTGCGTGTTTATATTTATATAAAAAAAACAACAACAACAAATTACCAACATGCGTACACATCACACTATTAATGTAGCAAACAATGTGTGTTAATAATTATCTGGCAACAAGGAGTTACCAAATGCATTACTCATCATAAACTTCAATCATACGCTAAACTTATAATAAACCGTAAACACGAAATGTTCTTTCATGTTGTGTTAGTCATTTCGTTCATTAAAGATAAACTTGTGTTTACGATTGTATCATAAGCAAAACATGGATAATTAATTTGGCACAGTGATTTTATCTTTTATCAAAGACGGATACATTTACATGGGAGTCGTTATCCAGAGTTACTCAGTAAGTTATCTTGCTGTGGAATTGGCCCTAAGGTGTCGAGAAATATGCTGTTTAATATCATATGTTTTCTGGAACACGTAAAAACCTATAGATTATACTGATGTTCCCCGAGGAAACAAGAACACATATCGTAAATTTAGAAAAAAAAATCATGTATATCTGGAAAACCGCGTCGATTGATCAATTGAAAGCATTTGTTTTACAACATGTATATGTACCGTATTAAGAATACATGCAGTCTTCGTATGTATTACATTGTGGTCAGTCAGGGCATACATATATGTAGCAGAAGGTCGAAGGTTCTAGTTCAATACGCGACACATTTTAGATTAAAGGTGAATTTCAAGCAGTAAGTGAAATCGGGATTTACGGCTTGCCTTTTTTTCTAAGCGCCCAGCATAGACGATAGCAATCGGGGTAAAGATGTGAATCACTAAAAGTGTCTCAAACGTCAAAACATCTTGGCCCTTCATCGAGATGACTGATGCGTTTATAAACCAAACAAATTCCTAGTTGCAGTCGTATTGTATATTGCTCATTTACTTGCAGGTGTTATGCAAGGGAATGTGTATTGTTTGGACATGTCTAAGTGAAGAGTTAGACAGTGCTACCATCAAAAACTCCTACCTTACTAACCGTGTTGTTCTAGATGGTCAGTAGTACATAAATGATAAACGAGTATCTAGAAGTTAATGATGCAAGAATCACAGGATAACATAGCAATCGGAGATTAAAAACCTTGTTGATGGAAAAGAATAATTGTTGCCAAGCGAAGTTCTTTGGAATGCCCGATTCCAATTAATTCTGGATGTCAATAGGAGTGAATAATCGCCGAAGAGCAAACACAAGTTTAATTGGAAAATTTGATTGTACGTTTCTTCCTACATAGGTTTGACTGCATTCGATATCAGATCGTTCGCATTGCGTATCTGTGCATGTATTTCGAAGAATTGATCAATCGAATGTGAATGCTCCGATTTCATTATCGCAGCTAGCAAATCGATCAAGATGTTTTTCGATTCTCTAAAATATATCTAAAGATGTTCTGTCATATTGTTAATATCATGCATGGCAACTTGTTTGCGTAGATTTTGTATGTAAATAGATTATGGTATTGCGAATTCTTTATACTAAAACATCTTCCTAACAATCGTTTGTACACCTGTCTCCCCAATTTAAAAAAATGAAAAGACTTGTAAACAAAGACCATGCACATTAATATGGTATTTATATTTTTGTATTATTCAACATGTTTGGAAAACATACCTTGAATTCATCAAATCGGAATGCTCTCCGCCATAACATGTGTGTTTGACTGTGTTATATTGTATGGATTGGTATGCCTAAAATATATATAAACTGCATTACATGTTGAGGATTTTATAATGTATTGTATCACCATTGGGGTTCTCATTGTGCACGAAGATTACAATTTGAAATGGTAACGCTTTTAATGAGTGAATGACGAAGCTTATTACTGTTTTATTGTGGTATGCAATATGTGAGAGGCATACGTTTGCAAGATGTTCTATGCATTTGTTTCTGAATAAGCGTCAAACTGTTTACACATTAATTTATGTCAGCATAGTTTGGTATCATTCTGCCACACTCAACCCGATGCGTATCAGATACTGATGGTGTTGATAATAAATGTACACAGACCCATTCACCAGCCAGATTAAGGGACATTTATTTCTCCACAAAACCATCTTAATTCTTAAAATCATATCACAGCGCCCTGATATTGACACAATGTTTTCTGCTGACATCTCTACCCATATAATACAATTCATGAGGAGGTTCTAAACATGCAAACGTGTTCAAATGGCAAAGCGTCACATATTCTTCCAAATGCTCTCATATACAATAATCTTTTCCGTTTTACTGTGGGTTGAACGACTTACATTCACCATTTAAAGGGGAGTGGAATACACACAGGAACATGTGAATTGTAAAGAGGGAAAACTGCAAAGGCCTTTATTCCATTGCTTGCAATTATCTACACAATTTCTGTTCGAATGTTTGTAAGGCAATTAAATAATAATGTTAAACGATTCTGGAAATAAGTCCGTAAAATAATGAGCATACTCGTTCAAATAAATATATTTTTTTTACAATGAAAAGATTATTCATTAATTATATACTATATTGCATATACCGTTTTTGTGTACAGTTGGAGTTAAGTAATCCTGAAGTAAACGAGGCTGCCGTGGCGTAGTATATATGGTGTTCGCCAAGCGATCGGGAGGTCACGTGTTCGATCCCAACACTGGGATCGTTTTTAGATCTTCCCCAAAGACACCAGGTACTGGTTCTAGTCACAGGTAACGGACTCGAGAGCGTTTTAAAAATGCCTCAGGCTTTCGATACAATCGAGCTTAAATAAAAAGGTTCAAACTAAGTAATCCTTCAAATGCGTTGTATACATTCCACCTACAAATAGTTATTATGAAACCCATACATTATTATATTTATGTAGTGGTAAATATACTTATTTTGATTAGTGTGGCATGTACGAATGTCTTAGTTAGAGATCACACGAGAAACACTAACAATTGATTCAGTAAAAACGTTATCTTATTTACGTAGCCGTAAAACACTGTTGTGAGGTCTTTGTGGCAATAACTATATTACATAGTGATCCAATTAACAGGCTCAAGAACATAACGATGTATATTGCTGTTTAATGACATATCTTGGAAATACGCTATGATGTGGATCTTTTATGACATTCAAACATATTGTATTTAATCGGAATACTTGATTTTGTAACGAAAATTTTTACCGCATGACTAACAGTTTCCAATTGGTAAACTGTCCTTATGATGCGTTGTATATGTTTGCCTCTCGAGAATAAACACGTTTTTCCTCGCAGGCACACGATATTTGTTTGAACTTGAACTTGGCAAACAATATTCAATTTGTGAATGTGTAATTAAATTAAAAAAATTATCGCATACAAGTGGGATATGTTATTCGTTGTATACGCTGAGAAAAAAAGAACTTAAACGGATATGCATTAAGTGTTGGAATTACACGTCGACGTAATTGTTCTCATTATTTTAACGACGATCAAAAGTTTTATTAATGAAGCCTCATTGTATCACAATGCTTAACATCTGTGTTTGTATGATATGAGTCGACGACCACAAAGTCAAGTTGTTGGCATGAGTTCGTGTTTATTTCTCAAAAACGCAGTTAAGTCTAATTCTAAAATAAATCAAATAATCTCTATGAATAGAGTTTACCAAATACTGGTTACAATTTGACAAACATGCCAGGGGAGTATAAATAAACGAAGAAACGCAAACACATATTAATACTGCTTTTTGCGATAATTTTTTGAATATTTGTTTTAAATTTAATTTATTCAATATATTTTGCAAAACGACCTAAGTCATTTGTTATTAAGAAACACGTGTCTACAAAAGAAGAGACGCTAGACGTGTAGTCGATTATCACATTTAGTAATCAAGAATTGACATTGGACGTATACCCTTAAGTTTAACAGTTAACCTGTGATGCCTACTTAATTGAAAAACATAACAATTCTTGATACCAGTACATACACATAAGATAACTGACTTTTAATAATGGAATAGCCTTTCCACGTGCTACCACTTACACAAGATAATCGCAAACATATTTACTGTACATCATGAGAGTACCTTCAAGATCAAGGGACTAAGAGCACTCGAAATAAACTTCTTGCATCATCAAACTAGGTATGATTTTGATTATTAAAACATAGTACACTCCGTGTAAATGACAATCGTAAACAAATGTTATTGTGAACTAGGTTTTATTGATAAGAAACACATGCTCGTAACCATTACGTATTAAAAAAAAGAGAAAAAGTTGTGTTTGATCCATTTCGAGCAACTACATAACATTCAGCCGCGTCAGATTATTAAAATATGTAAACTATATGCGTGATTAAATCATGAACGTTACGAAAACAATCAACAAGTTGACATAATTTTAATTTATTTCAGAATAAGATTAATTATTGCACATGTTTTAATCTCAATCTGAATGTTGAGACACACTTATGCGCTCAGAGCATATCGTCACATGCCTTATTAGTGTAATACACTATCCTGTGAAATTTAGCTATATCTACTTGATAGACGACAAGATATGGAGGTCGTTACACTGATTTAATTTTAATATACATATGACCCCCAGGGTAAATAGCAAAAGGTTTATTTTAAACGCGAAAATCACACTAGCAGTACTTGGTATGCGATCATAACTAAGATTAACATAATTAAAAAAAACTAACAATTTAATCAAAACTTGCTGTATATATAACCCTGTTATAAGCAACATTGTATGAGATAAACCTCTCAAACATAGTGATTGGGTTTTGTTACGTTAATGGTTAAGCACTATTATTACACCTACTAAGTTTTAGTGGGTTACTTTGAAATGCTTTCTCAATGAGGCGTATGAGCCTCTTCAGCCGACTTACCCAGGTTTAAGGTCTAGAATCATATTTAGTCAAATTACACTGACGCGTTTGTCGCTTGGTAGTGTAATGTTGAAAAACAAGTTTTGGATTAATCTTACAATGGTTCACTTTCTCAATCATCACTTTTGAGTAAAAAGGTATTCCCTTGTAGTCTTTGTGTTTGCAGCCATATATACACCATGTTGAATTTTTATGTTGCGTAATAGAATAACATTAATATTTAGTATCGTATTGTGTTCTTTGCCCGATAAAAACCTAAGTATAGACACCAAAATCATTAAATTGGAGTGGATACTTACATAGTTATGATCAAAAAAGTTTGTTGGGTAAACTTTGCGGCCATCTTAAAAAATACTACTTTCCGGAAGTCCGATTTCGGTAAACTTTTGGAACGTTATTAATTACCTTCTACCCTACCAGGATCAGTTAAAATACCATTTGTAACAATTGTTGGGAGGTCATAGTGTATATATATTATTGTAATACGATATCAAAATAAAACACAAAGTCCTATACAAACAAATCAAACACAGAATTGAACTTATGAGATCATAAATATATTGATAGAACATATTTGTAAATACCCGCTATCTAGTCATGTGTCAGAGATTGAACACACAAACACGTGTTGAATCTCAACACGTACACAATAAGCTTTAATTTAAACTGAATTTAAGTTTTAAGTAAGGTTCGAATTAAAGGTATTTACCATGCTCATAGAATGCCCTACAATAGAACGTTCAATATACAATAAACAAATATGTACACAAAAATGAATCAATGATAATACACATGTTCACATCAGTCTATATGTATGCACGAGCAAATCAATAAGACCTAACTGACAGCAGTCATGTGTTCTATATGAACTTGGCATAATTTATAGAAAAAGTTTACTTAATGAACCCAATGTATCATCTGATAATAAAATGTTTTCTATTAACAAAATAAAATAAATTTAGTATCCCATTCACGCATTCACGTGCGAATTATACAATACGTTTACCGTCCTTCTTAAAGATTAAACTGCACTGTTCAAAATCTAACATATACAATTTATCAGATGAGGCAACGCAAAATAATTCTTCATCTCACAAAAACATAAAACTTAAAAAAAAATAATATTACAGTAATACAAAAACACAACAGATCTTACATAATATTAATAGTTGCCAGAATGAACATATAAATCAGATTGAAATATCCATAAACTAGCTCAGTACGATAGCGATGCAAATCCTGATGTTTTAGCTAATTTACAGTCGTGAACTCAAATTAGAATTATCGACAGGTGAAATAGTAATTAAATAAAAAATGACACTTTACGAGTATATGTGTTATGCTTTATCAGTCGGCGTACGTCTTATATCACCAGGAACCGGCCTGTGGTTTCATGTGCTTTGAAAATAACACGTGTGTGTTATAAGATTTATAAAGGCATTTATCTGAAAGAGAAAAATGAATGCGATATGCATTTGCATGCATGTACGCAGCTATCATGTCGAGCACTATAAATGTGATATGTGTTGCTTTTCTTGTTTAAGTTAACAACATCCAGATAAACTTTTTATAAACTACATCACATAATTGACTTAAATCAAAGTTGTACAGATGCTCACAGAAGCCATACACCAAAGTTGAATGGATTGCAAAAATCATGAAATTACAGCATTTATATGCATACTGTATAATTCATGGGTTTGATGCTCAAATATGCTACTTTCACGTCACTGAATCATCTCCACACAAATAGTATCGCCTATTTGCTTTGCAGCAAACAAAAAACTATTATCAGGACAAATTGTCCGTGTTTTGTACAGCACACATTGGTGCCTTTTTTAATAGAGCAAACATGCGAATCAAGGGTTGTTTATGTTTGTCAACATGATTATTAACATACATTCCTTTTACATGATTATTTGCTATGGTAAATGACATCAATTAGCCTCGGATACACACACACACACACATACACACACACACGGTATTCGAGTTGTTAAAGAATGGTTTCGAACAACACGCTAATTTTGTTTACACATTTTTTTAAATGCCACCTGCTGGATCCGTTAGCAATATTTTAACTGCCATGTACAACATACACACACAACAACGTATTACCTTTTTACTGCCATAAATTTGCACCATAACAACAATAAAGGTGAAATACGATTATCAAAAATACATATATAATTAAACATAGGAGTTGCTATTTATCATCAAAATATATATGCACCATAAAGTTCGATTTAACATGAAGTCAATATAGTTTATATGTTGACTGCATTATGGTGCGCTTTTGAAGTCGGCTATAACTGCATAACGTGTGTGTTGCTTATTTATAATAGTCTATTTAACAACATGCGTACAAATCATATGATTCATAAAGCACAAATTTTGTTTAAAAAAAATAATTGCTGGCAACACTGAGTCTACCAGTGCATTACCCACGCGGCAAATAAGTATATGTAAAGTATCGTAACACAAACTTTAATCATAAATCCTAAAATTACAATTAACAGTATACACGATTTCATTCATGTTCTATTACTCTTTCATTTAGTTTTTTTCAATTTCAAATTTGATTTTGTATTCATTTATATGGCAACAACATTACGATTGTATCATAAGCAATAGATGGAACATGAATTTGGCAGAGTGATTGTATCGTTTATTAACGAGGTAAACATGTATCTGGGAGTTGTTATCAAGAGTGACTCATTACGTTATATTGCGGGGGAATTGGCTCCAATATGTCGAATGCTACGCTGTTTAACATCATATGTTGAAACCTATGGACTATACACATTGTTGTCCTAGAACACAAATACCACGAAATCCATATAAGTGTCTATAACCTATCATTACTTTTATTGAAAAAAAAATCAGGTATGATATAATAATTTCATAATCAAATACTAATCAGTTATTATATTACCGGATATTAAAATTTTGGCAAACAATTATGTTCTCTGTCTAAAAAACCGCGTCTATTGCTTTTTATACACGTTTTACTTGTACCGTATTAATTTCACATGCAGTCTCCGTCTATTTGGCATGTAGTCAGCGCGTTCGCATACATATATTTCGAAGGTTCTAGTTCAATACGCGATAAATCTGTCGAGCAGTTAGTTAAATCGGGATATAAATATTGCCTTTTTGTCATGCCCCAGCATGAACGTTAGGTACATATATTAATACGTCAACACGTTGGCTCTTATTGAGACGGATGACACTTTTAATAACTACCAACTTACTTGCTGCAGTCGTAGTACACATTGTTCATTTATTTGCAGCTGCCATGCATTGGAATGCGAATTGCTGATTTATATCTAAGGGAATAGCTAGACATTGGTGCAATCGCAGAGTCCTACCTTAAAACTGTTTTCGTTACAGACGGCCAGTACAGACATAATGAACGACTATAGCACATGTCTTCGTAGAAAATAAATATGCTGTATATGAATTAAAACACGATAACACTATAAACTATTGTTTAACAGTTAGAGTCGACAATTAAACGCATATGAGCAAAATAAGTATGGGCGGCGTGTGTTCGCTGACATCAAAATCAGTCTGCCTCGTATGTGCAAACCATATTGCTGTCATATCTAGATTATATCTTGCAAGCTCTGATGAATAAACACAAAACACAATTATATATGTTGTTTTGTGTGAAAATTATTCGCATAGGCTACATGTATATAGGTTCCGACGCTTTTCGCAACATCTTTTTCATATTAACCAACGTTCTTAAATAATTTGGAGATTTAATAATCAGAACAAATTGATGAGCATACATCTGAATGGACAATCAGATTGATATGAATAGATAAATAACGTATTAACTTCAATATAACACACCATTATGCCTAATTAAAAATATATGCAGGGTATATTACATTAAATATATTATGCTCTGTTAACAGTAACACTATTGTTTGGCATTCTGGCAGTATATCCAGAGTTGAATACCCAAAAAGCATATACATGTCACCAATGGGGGTTACTGTAAACATTAAGCGGTCATTGCGTTGGTGTTCTTAATTCAGCGCTCCGGGTAATTACGGTTGTACGTCTTCTTGCCTAAGTAAATAAGCGCATATTATTTTATGGTATCAATGGTTTCTTTTAGTTTTTATACAAGGCTTTATGTATATACAAGCAGTAACATATAAGTATGCATCGCAAACGGCAAGGAATTAATTTACATGGAAAACATTCCTTCCATTTGCAAGATGGAAGTTCGAGTAAAGATCCAATCAGTATGTTGTTGTATTTTTCTTTTATACCAACGCATACTTAGGTCTCAGAGTCCCCTATGCATGTCTAAAATGCATTGATGCATTACTGAATACACACATAACACGTAAAATAAATATTGCACCAAGAATCCTAATTGAAAACAAATGAATGATGTCCAATTCCAATTATTTCTGAATGTCGAACGAAGTGAATGATCGCCGAAGAGCAAACACATTTCTTAAGACGTATCCTATTATTGGAATATATGATTAAACGTCTGTTCCTTCATTGGTGTGACGGCATCCAATATCTGATTGTGTGCACTGGGTATACATGTATTTGCATTTGTATGATTTCTTCAGCAGCAATAGTGCGAAGCATTTCATAAGCGAATGTGAAGCAAATGTGATAAGTCCGATTTGAGTATCGCAGCTAGAAACACTATCACAATTGTATTAAATTAGCTTTACTATTTAAAGACGATTTGCCATTTTTTTATATCTTGTACGATAATTTGTTTTCGTCGATATTAAATGTTAATTGTTTATTGTTTTGCGAGTGTTATTCAAATAAAATTGTATACAAAACATTGTATATGAACAATTATCGAATGTAAAGTTAATATTGCACAATAAAAAACCGGATATAATTATAACTATTCGATCGATAAATTACGTTTTAGAATGAGAGCTCAATTTTGTTTGATATTTTGCTTATGGACATTCGATGATTCGCAAAGTGTATATTGTATTAAATCATAACTATCTTTATGTGATTCCACTCAGTAAAAAACACATTTTACTTAAATGTACAATTCCTTTTTCAGCGAAGAATTCTTACTATTAATTATAATAGAACGATAAGGTCGCCGTGGTGTAAAGGATATGGTGTCCGCCTAGCGCCCGGGAGGTCACGGGTTCGATTCCCATTATAGGAGCGTTATTTAGATCTCCCCCAAAGACACCAAGTACTGGTTATAGGCCCAGGATACTGACTCGATAGCGTTTCAATAAGCTTAAAGCTTTCGATGCAATCGAGCTTAATCATTAGGTTTAAACTTAATAGAATGATACTATGTTGTACTTAGAATAATGCAAATTTACGTTTTTTAGCTTGTTTCAAAATAATTAGCTTGAACACTTTTCTTAATATTGAATACATTACTTTTTTCATTTGATAGCACAGTTTGGTTTTTTATTTCGTTTAAAATGCCTTTCCCATCGACACCGTATATCACGGCCGGTAATCACGTGCACCACCTCTTTTTTGCGATGCATTAATAAATGAACCATTGCTACTTCCGAGATGGCGCTAAGGACCTGATGTTTTGACATTTCACGGATAATTATACAGGGTGAGTAGGTTTTATATGTTTCTTTCAACATATTTAGCATTATTTGACAAATCGGGTAATGAAGTACGATTGAACGAAGATTTATTCATCCACAAATGTACAGAAACAGATAATTACAACGCATTTGAACACGTGATGACCTTTATAAGATGTGGCATGTTGAAGTTTTTAAAAGAAAATATATGTTTTTTTGCCTGTATGACGAGCACATTTCAACCCAATCAAATCGATAACGACATCACTCATTTTATTGAACATGTACAAGTTGTTGCATGCACAAAAACATTGACTTTTTGTTGATCTAATAGATAATTTTGCATTCTTCCGAAAGAGATGGAGCCAATGCCAAGGAGGTGGCGCTAATGGCAGGAGGTGGCGTCAATGCACATTTTTGCTAATTTAATTTTCGGTGCTATCCATTCACTTGTGTGGTAGTCCAGGTTGCGTGTTCGATCTTTTTTTCTGAAATTGATCACTATGAAATATAATCGAAAAAGTCTACATACTAATGCATAACCATGTATTGCAAAGAGATTTCGAAGATATCTGTCATTTCATATATTACACACTGGAAAGTTTCTTGAGTATAATAAAAAAGGTTAACGATTAAAGACCGAGCTATCCTAATTTGTTGGAGATGTTAGTGTGAACAAACGTCATATTTTAGCATAATTAAGATACGTTGACCTGCGCTTTTTCGAGAATTTAGCATTTGGATTAGGAGACAAAACTCATCGTTTCAAGCAGAAGTAACATGTTAATTAGTTCGTGAATTATCTTACTGTATAAACACATTTGTTGTAGACGAAATATTTCGAGAACGTTGAGAATTCAGTTATTGGATTTATTGAGTAGTACAGATTTTGGGTTGATATCGTACATTTTTGGATTCTGTCGCTGACATCTTTATTGAGATGGTTACTTATATATTTACAGATTTGCATCTTGTTTTGTATAGAATGTTTATATGTTCTGTATATATATTTGAGTTTACGTATTTACGTTGAAAAATAAAAATAAATATGAAAATGAGCATTATCTATCAAATGTTAGTCATGTGATGATTCATATGCATGTATTGTGCATTGGCGCCACCTTCTGTCATTAGCAACCACCTCCTTGGCATTGGCTTCATCTCGTTTGGAAAAATCCAAAATTTTCTATTATTTCTGCAAAAAACCAATGAATTTGTACGTGTAGCAACAAGTATATATTGAACGCAATCGATTCATGTCGTTAGCGAATTAATCGAGTGGAAATGTGCTCGTCCCACAGGCAAAATACATCGATTTACTTTTGAAAACTCCACCATGCCAACACTTATCAAGGACCTCAAGTTTCCAAATGGGTTGTGATTGTATGTTTCTGTACATTTGTGGATACATTAATCTTCGCTGAATCGCACTACATTGTTCGATTTTTCAAATAATGCAAAATATGTTTTAAAAACATATAAAGCCTACTCATCCTAAAGAATTATCTGATAAAATTCAAAACATCCGGTCCTTAGCGCCACCTCGGAAGTAGAATTATATCATTGGTTAATGCATCGCAAAAAAGAGGTGGCGCCCGTGATAACCGGCCGTGTATATGCTTTTAATTGTAAATCAAATTGCATAATATATCTTAAATTGCTACGGCCGTTTAATAATTGGCAATATGTATTCGCACAGTCTGGTCACGAGCTACCCTGTCCGCCACCGCTTCGCGGTATCATTATCTAGACAGCACGGATGCGCAGACTGGTCTGGAGCTTAGATGGACGCATATGGAAAAATAATCGTTTTTGCATGACGCGTCTCATAATATTAAGATTGAAACATATTTCATTTCAAAAGGATAAACACACAAACACACACATTGATGTTTACATTCACTGCTACAACGGTTCAAAGTTACAACATCGTGCGTGTAAGTTTTCGTTTGGCTTACATGAAATCAAAAGTATAAATCAAGTTATAACGTTATTAAACACTTCCTGAATTTATCAATATGCGAATTATATTTTTATATTCAGGTTGCTAAAAGAATTTACTCAATTATCGTAAATGATATCACGACAGCTAGTAGTTCAATCTCCTATAGCAAACTATTAATTCAATGCTTTCATTGTTGATGTAGCCGGGTTAAACAAGCTTCAAACCATTGATTTCTTTGACGTCCATAACATGTTCCATGTCATTACACGCAGCTTTCAATTCAGCCGTTTGCATGAAGCTTTATCATGTTTTCGTAATTGTTCAATCTGACTGAAGACGTCACCTCGGACATAAACGTTTGCCCTATTTAGAGTTATTTATAATATATTATGGCAATACATCAATATGCAATTGCTCTCCAAGCCCCCGTCCCCGCGTGACAAATTGGGGGTAGTTTTCAATATACTATCGGGGTAGCTATGTACACAAGACAAAACTTAATGTGAACAAAACGTTCGCAGCGATACGGTGAGCCGGTAAATGAATGGCAGGTTCAGCTTGGGCTCCTGAAGAGGTCTAGTCGTTAGGATTCTATGCTCTCATCGTGGCAGCCAGGGTTCAAGTTCCAGATTTGTAAATATTGTAGCATCTATATATCCTTAAATACCTAGAACGGACTCTGCATGATATTTAACAAATCAAAACATATTTTGAGATCTACAGGTCTAAAAAAACAGCAAGGGAAGTGTTATATACCCTGTATACTTTTCTTCAATAACGAAAATTCCTTTCAAGCTGATATAAAATTGATACAAGCTGATTTACACTATTTGTCTATAACGCATCTATGTTAAGAATACAGAAGTTTATGATAATGAAGCTTTGACCAAAGTTGCCATGACATCATGTTTGTACGTCTCAGACGAGCACGACATCTAATGCGGTCGTTTTCCAAAAGCCTTTGTTTAGTAACCAATCGTCAGTTGCGGCAAACGGTTCATCCTCTTAAATTTATAACGTGTTATTTGTAACCAAGTCAAACCGTTTTTATCTTTGACATACACATATCATAATAAACAGTTCTCCACTACACGTTCGACAGTGAGGTATTGACATAATGTGACATATCGTAGCCAGGGATAAATCTGCGAGTATGTAGATTGTTTACGCTCTACAAACGTATGATATTAAGAAATAAACTATACTCATCCTTATCCGATTAGCTTTTTGAGTTAATTCCGGAAAGCAAACTTTACATACGTCCAATATCAAAGCAGCGTTGTTTCATATTGCGATACGGTGTTTGTCTCGACTAATTTACACTCATACCATGTTTTTGCGCAAGAGTAATTGTCAACGTATCTTCTATAATAAATAATATTGCAAAAGCTATTAAAACAGATGAAACACAATGCACGCGCCCTTTTGTATTCGCTAATATGTTATTTTGTGATCCCTATACAACGTTTATAAATCATTCTTATACAAACGCTACACTTAAAAGCATGATTCTTGATAACAAATATTTAAAACAATAAGGTAGTGTGTCTATTAGTCAAACAGGTGTAACATCAATACATTATATAGATTCAACATGCATTTGTAACTCTCAATGAAAATATTGTGGACTTTTCGATATCCACCAAATTAATGTTCTGTTAATTGCCTGTGTATCCACATACACATGATTGCTATCTAGACTACATACATGATTGTGCAGAATGTTTTAAACAATTCTGAGAATGTATTCTCATAATGTGTTTGACAAAATCATAAGACATTTGCAAATAGTATAGTTGATTCTAACGAATATCGCTCAATCGTGTGTTTCAATAATTCTCTTGTCTTCAATTGCATATGTGCGTGATCATGCATTTGGTGATTAGAGTAGCACGTTGCAAGACAAGTGGTCGTTGTTTTGCAATTACACATTAATACTTATACAATGATAAAGAACACAGCATGACATGCTTGTGAACCATCTACTTGCTATTTCATTGTGGCTATATAAAGTTGTTGAAAGAAAATGCATCGACCCATTTGCAAATTAATGTGACGGTTAGTGTGTTTTGCCCTTATTAAAACGTAGTATTTCTGAAAAAAAAGACCGCGTGTATTTGCTTTGTTGTTAATATTTTTTCAGTGTAAGGTTTTCAGGTGCGGCCAATGGTATAATTGCGTCGTGGCCTTACATATACCGAACTTAATATTGCAAACTGATTTGGATGTGTTATCGTTGCATCTGTATTGCAACTTGCATATACACAACACTTATAAAAGAAATCTCATTTTACCGGCCTACATAACTATTTGTTGAAAATATAAGTTTAAACACACAGCTTATTGATTTGACTTTCCGACAAAACTATTTTAAGACGAAATAAATTCCGAGCAATATTAATGTTAAAGTGAGATTATATGTGATTGTCTGTTAATGACCTGTACAAATGAATATAAAACAAATTACAGGAAATGCATTAGCAGAAGTATTATCAAAAGTACGCATTTACAGAAATACGATTTAAATGGATATTTCGTAATTAATTTCGGAATGATTCCATTGCTATTAAAAGAACATTTATACCAATCGCTAATGAAATCCGTTGTTAAAAAATGAGATTCTTCTGGCATTGCTGAAAGAAAAACCATGCATCTTCATTGGCATTAAACATGTAATCATGTTTTGCAAATTACAATTTCTCTTATCAAACTGTGTACTATATGTGTGTACTGTTAACGTAGAGAAGTTGTTCCACGGTTACACACAAGCGCAAAACCACAAATGTCTATTGATGCTTCTGCAAATATAAACTAGAAATGGCGCGGCAGATGCCGACGCGTATCCCTACGCCGCAGACATGGATGGTCGAGATAGGCCGTGTTGTCATAAGAGATGTTCAGTTTTAAAGTGACGTCACGTCAATTGGTGAATAAATGAAGAAGTTATGTTAAAACACAATTGTGGGCCCCAACCCAACCCCCATTCTCCTCTATCTCATCTTACACTATTAGCACTTGAACCTCGAAATTTACACACATGGTAGCTATGAGCATGTGTGCGACGGTGCACTATTTGGAATTGTTATCTGACCCCTGGGTCAAAAGTTATTATCATGTGCGTCGCATGTTGTTAGTAAAATGAGTTTTTTTTTCACCCATTTTACCCATTTATTTACCCATTACTTTTGACCCACGGGTCAGATCAAAATTCCGTCACCGTCGCACATATGCTCATAGCTACCATGTGTGTAAGTTTCAAGGTTCTAGTGCTTATAGTGTAGGAGGAAATATGGTCCGATAAAAAAAAAACGGAGATCAATACAATATCCCCAAAAAAGCGTGGGGATAATTATTGGTGAAGGTGCTGCACGTACGTTAGTTTTATTTGATTAAATTAAGCGTAAATAAATATTGTTGATGTCCATGTATCGTATATCAAACATAACCACGGATATTAGGTAAGTTTAATAAACAAATACACATTTTCAATTTTAATTGGAAATATTGGAGTTGAAGATAAAATTAATTATTACATTTTGAATTTCTTAAATTTTGATATCAGCTTACATGTCAATAAATGGTTAAAAGACACAATTACGTATAGCGCCCATTTGGTATTAATGTATTGATTGGTTATTGTATTGTATTGTTGGACCGTGGTCTTGTGGTAGGATGCTGGTCTAGGAATCGGAAGGTCACTGGTTCGAATCCCGCTCAGACCACGGATTGTTTTCTGAGCAACATTTTTTATCCCACACTTGCTCCTCTCCACCCAGGAGTATTAATGGGTACCTGTGAGGGCAATAAGCCAATGTTCCGTTGTTTGTATCGCATGCGTACATGAAGTTATATGCTGCGATTATAAACGACAGAAAAATGTGATTTTCCACAAATGTTTAGCTGTTATGCTTATTAAATTCAAAGGACACTGTTTATATACCCACGAGTCCGCTGTTGGAATTCTGTAAATGCGATTATTTTCTTAATTTGCGGTAAAAATATCAAAGCACCTAACATGAAATGGCATCATATATCGACATTAATCAAGTAACGTCGTGTGAGAGCCTTTCTATACAATTGCTGGAAAAAAATTGTATTTATTATATAGGGTATATATGTATATATGCTACATCAATATGGGAGGTGTATACATCGTCCATTTTGAAAACAACGATTGAGAAATGATAAAAACTACCACACACCTGATACATACATAACATCGTATACACCAAGGCAATGCAAATGACCACTCTTCATTAGTTATAAATAATATGATCTGAAACGCTTTAAGTGATAATTGTCACACATTGGTGTACCAGATCTATTTAGCATTGACGAATACACAATAAACTGTCGAAATCGTAATCCTTAATGATGCTGAATCTGTTAAATCATTGCCGTGTTTGCAAATAAACGCATACGTATCAATAGATGTGCATAACACGACTATTGATTTGAAGACAATAACTTTAATATCAATGCATGTTTATCTTATTCTCTTCACTTCTGTTATTTGGGAATACACCAGCAAAACTGGCGCAAGCCCCCTTAAATGAGAACAATTGGACTCACTGCCACGGGAAGTTCATCTAAAAGCATATAAGGGGCTCTTACCTTTTTGATGGCTAGTATAACGAAACATTTTGTTTGACGATGACACTATTTAATATGTTCATGCGAAGAAAAAAACATGATTTATGTTCATGCGAAACTGTTTGTCAACTTCAATTCGAATCCGAGAATCGCGTGTTCGATTGAAATCACGGCCACATTGCCAACGAAACATCACTAATTTAGACGATGGGAATGTTTTTAATTACAATGACGGACCTGATTGCAACAACAAGCCAAAATAAGACGTTTTACAAAATTCAAAAGCAATTTCAGAAAGGAAAAACACATAATTCCGCAGGGTAATGATTTTTTTATCAAACCGTAAATTAAAAGACACTTATTACATTGTATTAGGACAAAAATGAGGTTTATATCCTCGTATACAATTTTCTGATAAAGTTTAATCAACGGGAGATGTTTTCCTTTTTACCAGAGGATTACGTTTACAGAATATTGTACAGAACTCAATTAAAACGATATACACAATGATACTGAAAATGATAAATATATATACTGCAAGAGACATTTATCTTGACTTTTGTATAGAAGCTTTAACAAATAAAAGTCTACATAATGATAAGAAGAAAGAAACAATTTAGACCAAATATATCAAAGGACCAACTTCAATATCTAAACAGTTTTGCACATGGTAATAATATTGTCATTAAAAAAACCTACACATCAAATTCTATTGTAGTGATGAATACACATACATTTAATGAAGAATTAACTCTTGAACTAAATGGTGAAAATTTTTACACACAAGTTAGCAAAAACCAACATCAGTCAGTGAACGAAGATATCAAAAAATGTTTTGAAGAAATCCTCAATTCTACATTTTACAAGACAAACTAGCCATTTGTTGACAGTCTTCTACTGGTATATCCCGGTCGGCCAATCGTGTCTGCATGCAGTTCCAGCACTGAAAATATTTTAAAATACTTGGAATTTGTTTTAAATCCAGGGATGCATCATTTACCATCGTATTTTAAAGACACCTCAGACTTTGATTACACAATTAAGAATATTGAATTGAAGAAAAGACTGCTACTTTGTAGCTTTAGATGTATCTTCTTTATACACTTACATGCCTCATAGTGAGGAAATAGAAGCTTTTACATATTTTCTAAGAAACTAAGCTATAAAAAAGAATGAAAATGTTGAGGATGTTAGCAAACTAATGCTCTTGAAAATAACTGTTTTGATTTCAATAATGAAACTTTTTTTTACAAAGTATGGGTACTGATATGGTTAGTCCTATGGCACCGTCTTTTGCTTCGCTTTTTATGGGAAAATTGAAGGAAGAATTTCTTAACAAAACGCCTATTTAACCATGTACATTTACCTCTAGTATATCTCAGCAGGTTTAGTTATTACTTAATGGTATGTATCGTCTTACATGATATAAGTACGTGGTAACACGCGAGTAGACTTATACATTTAAAGTTATGCACTAATGCGAAGAATATCTCTAATGTACATGCCAAATTTCCAAAGGCAAGCTTTTGTTTTGTCTCCGATAAGCAATGAATAGGTTGAATAAGACATGTTCATACTAAATATTGTTAAAGTCCATGTGCATTCACATTCTAGAAATTTGGCAAGCATGTATGTTTTAAACCGAGAGAGATACTATAATTTATGATCTATGTTGACAATACAAGTATTTATTTTTACGAAATCACACGAATATAATTATATCAAATAGAGACCGAGTGGTGCTTGTCAGCTTGTCAGCTTTGAGAAATGTATCATGTCCTTCTATCATTTAAATTACGGTGTTATTCTGACACAAGTTGCTGCAGAGGAAGGCCTTGCGTTATTGCGATAAGAGTATCACTCGCAAACATCAACTTGTCTACAGCTGACAATGCCTACACTTTCGCCATGTTTTATTCCGAGACAGATCATATAATGAATAAATTATGAAACAAACACGTAGTTCATGTTATGCAATCACACGGAAATACTTATAGAATCTTTAGAGGCAGTACAATGATGCTTGTCAGCCTTTCACAATGGATCCCCATATGTCACTGTATAAAGGTTATTTTATGGTGTTTTTAAAGGTGTTGTTATTCTAACCAAAGTTGCTGAAAAGACAGGTCATGCGCTAATATCACCTATTAACATTACATTATTAATATTGTTTTTTCGAGAACGTGTGGATACAAAATTTAGTTGCATAATCACTATCCTTATTTTGATAAGTGCTTTTATATGTATACCATACTGTTCATATAAAAGATCAACTCGAGAGGAGATGTTAACGTCGTCAAATAGGCATATGTACCAATATTTAGTGTTTAATACTTACTATATTTAAATGTATATGTATAAGCGAACGCATATTTGTCATATTTTAAAATGATTGAATTCGCTGTTTTCTGAAATATTTAAAATTTGGTCGGTTTAACTTTTAACGGAATATAGGTATTATCGTCATTTGGCTTTGTAGTTCTATACCGGATATTTGACGACACTCGCCAACGGTCATGAACAATTCTTTGCAGGAAACTCATTTATTCATTCACTATGCATATACTTATTACATAATCGCAAGTAAGAGCTTGCATTGATAGTCACTGTCTCGAATTTAATAACATTTAATTAAAATATAACATGTTCACACTAAATAAAAGCATGTGTACTCATCGAATCGTACAAATCTACATGCAATGGTAGAGGTAGGTAATTAACGGACAAACCTCCAATATAAATGCATTAAACAATAACAGAAAATTTGTGATAAAAAATCCCACAGGAAATAAGTATACACAAAATTCACGTAGAGAATCGTCACATACAAGTGTGAAAACAATGCAAGCATTATCTAGCCTGATGGACGTTTGGGTTTGATAACTCGCCCCCTCCCGTCACCGGTTAAGCGACAGCTAACAGTACCAATATTGTTTTTAAACCACTTTATTACCTCTTATCGATAACTGACAGTGAAATGCTTCGTTTGGCCGGATGGCGAGATCCATCCATTTTAGGTATTACTTGTTGGTTATTCTGGATGCGTTTTATCATGTTGAGCATTAACTGATAAGATCATATGCACACACCTTTAGAACGTTTCTTTGCTACACGGAAATAATATTTTATATTTCCGTGTATGAAAGATACGTTCTAAAGGCGTGTGTAAACTATCTTATCATGTAATGCTCAAAATAATGAAACGAACGATATAATTTCAGAGAAATATGATGTGCAAATGGCATGTGCACAATCACAATTATAATGCTATGATTTGTGCAACAATAACGATTACATGTCTGAGCCCTTAACAATATATAGGTTTGTATAAATTGATTGCGAAATTCCAAGAGTTGGCTCAAAAAACCTTTTTTTAAACAAAATAATAAAACATCTAAAACTATATAGCAATAACATAATGCATTGAACACAATGGGAATTCCAAGAACCACGTACGATTTAAAACAACGTCCTGATCAGTCCCAAACAGTATACCATGTGTCTGTAGCAGTGAAAACACAAGAAACGCTTGTCATGCAAGTGAAATGACTCACTTATGAAATCCTTAGGGATGTCTGCTGAATCGAAGAAATGAATCTCAATAAGCCGCTACATTATGGTAAGCAATAGCGGTTATACTAGTGGTCTGCATTTTTTTTCCGACAATTTTCTATTTAGGACATAAACGTTACATCAAGTTTAAAACGTAAACAAGCATGGTATGTTTTTATTTGGAATAAACGTGGGACTACATGTTTACGCGATTGATAAGTAGGCGTTTAAAATTACCAAGGATCAAAACCACTGGGTAATTTTATTAATATGGTGTGAGGAATTTTCTGAGTTTTCGGTCAAAGGGGGCTTATGAGCGAAAGTGACGTATTAAACAAGTCAGAATCCTCTAAGTATAGGTAGCACAGATGTATTGCTTTCGCAATATTTGTCTCTTTGATGTTAAACAGGTGACCTCACAAATACCAATCAGAACACACAACTCGACATTTAGTTCCATTATTTTGTATGTAAGAAAGTAAATTGCAGGACGATTCAGTGCATATACAATCGCAAAGAAAAATCACCTACACATTGTCGTATAATTAAGGCAAAACCATTTTAATCGTCTACACATTTGAAGTTATCAACATATTTAAGCTGTTTAGGATTCAAGTTCCAAGAATCGTGGCCATATACTCTGGTTTGCATAGAAATAAACAGAGGATATAAGATAAACTATCGTATGTCTTCTGAAGATACCGACATTGTGGCTCATGCTTATATGTCACCTTAAGCTAACATTATATATTGAGATATTCAGTTTAATTGTATTAGAAAAGCAACACAATTGATATGTATAACGATACTCAAATTTATTTGTTGGTAACGATATTATAATATATGAAATGTTGTAGATTGTATATCTCAAATAAAAATATTATGTATGTTATTCTTTTGCACTTATTCATACACAACTTTCTTACAATGTAAAGCCTAGCCGGTAATTTATCATAGCAATACATTCATCGTGCAATTATGAACTTGCATCAGTTTGAAATTGTGTAGAACAAACATACAGTTCATACAGATAAAAAAGTACACACACGATTTCATTCAGCAAACCCTTGAGTATGTTTAAAAACGTGACTGTGGTTTCAGGTGACGCCGGTGGATGTTCAGCATATAATATTGGGTTCTACCAACTTCGTCATAACTGAGCAATATTGAATGGGCGGTTTGAGCTACCCAATAAGCTCAAATTTGATGCGCCAAGTTGAGCAGCAAATCCATAGTTTGCATATGGTAGCATCGTGCTATCCCTGCTTATTGTCACTTGCACCAGGAACTGTTTTTTATTTGAATTGCGGAAAAGAGGCAATCGCTAGTATTGTCTGGTTTATTTGCTGTTCGAACTATACCAATGAATTCTAGAAAACATCGGAAGCTTACTTCCACTGACAAACACCATGATTTTCGATTATAATTTTACAAGGGATAAGTAACGTTTAATCGATTTCACCCGTTATTCATATGGCTGTGTTGAGGTATTTTCCCGTTCTTACTAGTTTAATATTTTATGTCTATGTATATCCTCTGGTTGACCACATCAGGTTGATAGTGGAACAGTTTTAGATCCTGACACAAACATAAAACGTCCTATATCTAGCTGTAGTAGTTACTCCTGTCTTGATACTAGCACCTCCTCTGCTTTGTTCTTAGTAATTTAAGGGGATGAATGTTACCTCTTTGCTCTCGATGCATTTTTGAGTTTGTCATGTGTTGTCGAGCGGCTTTGGGTTTTCAGACAAAATTGACACCAACCAAGTGCAATTTTATATTTCGTTAGCGTTTAGAAGAAACCAGTCATTTATATGGGTAGCACATTAAAATTTGAAAACGGTCAAACAAAAACCAAAACAAAAATGGATGTGTACCTCGGAGTTTAATCACAATTTGATCAATGCATTAAATGCCATTATTTAAATCTGATTTTAATATTGTTTACATTTTAAATTGTAATTAATATCCCGTCTAGGATTACAGTACACCTACATTTATCGTCTAAAAAGCTTACTACGTCACGCTTCAATAAAACATGACATGTGTAAGTATCTTAACGCTATCAAAACATTTAGCCATTTAGTATTGCCTAGTGTTCGATTAACATACACCAATAAAACCATTGCTCTATTGTTAACAATAAAAATTCACTTGGGAATTTCCATATTATTGTTATTATCGTACATAGCGCGTGATTTTCCTGTCTAGACTTGTAATTGTACATCAAATGGACATTAACGGATAGAGCTACACTATAGATTTTAAAATCGATTCACACGCCTCGAACTTATATTTCAAAATGAAGTGTCAGGTCATAAGACATTAATGCGAAAAGTTGTGAAGAGATTTTCCCTTTACTTTGTCGTGTGAAGAAAATTTTACTTTCTGTGGATTCGTAATGAGCTGAGACAGTTTCGCGTATAAAAATTATGCAATTGATCTAATGTTATATTGCAATCTATTAACTGAATCAATGACAATACAAATAAACCAAATACATTTGGAAATGAGAACAGTTTTGTCAGTAACCATATATGAAATATGCAGTATATTCGTATTTATATTAAACTATACGGATTTTGATTTTGTATATGCATGTGTCCATCGTTAAAGTGTTTTGAAGTTTTTGCCATGTTCGATCCATGTTTAATCAGATACACATATTCAGACAGGATTTTACATTTCATATAATATTTTATAAAAAAGCATATGCACAGCCGATTTTTTTTTGAAAACCCAAACAAATCAACAAGAATAAAAGTGAAAAGGAACTTACATCACACACACATGTAGTATAGAGATTTACATCAAACACATTTCTTTTAAATTCGTCAACTCGTCAAAATGTCATAAACAGTATTCGAAGATATATTTTTTTAACAATACTCTAATCTTTATTTAAGGCAATTGAACTATTGCCTTACCAAACAGGTTGATATATACAACACAACAATATGCAGTCAACAGCTTAAATTGAGGTTCATATATTCACTATTTGGATATCCCCAAAGTGGGATTTTGCGTTTTGTACAGAGTTGACTAAATAGTGTCTGAACGTGTTTTATTGTTTTGTCAACAAATAATGTCAAAGGTATCGTTTGTCGTTAATCGTTAATGCTATGATTACATGATTTGGTTTTAAGTCCATAAAATACCGTAATGATGTAACATGAAACTGTATATTTTGTTGTAGTCCAAATCTGCTTGCAATTGTGTTCTTCAAAGTATGGCCACGCAATAACTTTGCTGATAAGCGAACCTTTGTCGACCTTACTAACGATTGTTCTGAACAAGTTTATTACACTACGGTATTAAAAGAAAGCGAGTTTCAGTTGATTGTTAACATATTTTTTAATAGGGTTATAGCTTTTGTCCAATCCATCGATCAAGTTGACAACAAAGGGAACAACCATACGAACATGGAACCTTAGAACACTACATGCATGCGACAAGGTCCAAGAACTGACATGCTACCGCTGGGCCAGTATTGAATAAGCCGAGGTCAAGTGGGTAGGCTTCGGAGATACGTATAATCATACTAATGAATGCACGGTAAGGTTCATTCAACGGCGACATCGTGTAAAATGTAACTAAGATGCTCATTAGGTTTATAACGCTGATAATAAATTTCGGCTGTGTCAGAAACATGCATATCGTTTACATGCTCGTGAATGCGTACATCGACGAAACATGCTATAAGATGGCAAATCACAATGAAACAAATATGTGCGTTACTGGGGTCTCAAAATTTGCAACAATGGACCATATAAACCATATCGCGATTATGATGTTTCGACATAAAAACGAAGCAAGCGGAATGACTACAAGACAATGGTGAAATGGCCTGTCTTTGAATTTAAAATGACAACGCCTTCATATTTTCAAAGAAGACGGAAATAATTACGCGCACTTTTGACGCTCTTTTGAAGTCAGATTACAAGTTGTCAAGAATGTTTTTTAATATGACAGGGTTGTAATATTTTACATTACATAAAGAACAAACATTAGCAGCATTATTATAAAAAATATGCATTGCCAGGAGTACACTTTAAGGTAGCTTGAGCGTCACTAGCTGCTGTATGGACTTACCGCAGCAATTGTTGTATTATTACATAATTACTGTTTAACGCTTGTACATGTACAATCATTGCAAACGATTAGTTTATGAAAAACAGGTTCTTTGTGCATGTTTACGTGGATTTCCACTGACATGTTCTTTCAGTAATGGGTTCTTGAAAGCAAACATTATAGTCATCAGAGACAGAAGCACATTATTAAAGCTTATTTTATTGTCGGTAAATCAACGTTTTTCATGTAACTTACTTATATAGTGCAAAGTGATAAAATGCATCATGATTTAGAAGATAATTTTGCAATAAATGACAGGTATCATCCGTAGAATAAGGAAACATTTCACAGTAATACAGATACGCATTTGGGAGTGACTTCTAGATAAATATAAATATATTTTGTATAATTTATACTTCGCATATTTTGGACTGGGTTGTACTTTGTATAGTTTTATCATGAAGACGCATTAATCAAATTTTCTTTTTTGTTCTGTCATGTAGCTCGCTTCATATTATGTTACATGTTCAGAATAAGAACACATGGCTAAACTTCAATAACTGACTCCAAAACACATCAATGATTTTCAGCATCACCTCAAACTGTATGTTTCCAGAAATGTTCTTACATATTGTTATAGCTTCAATAATTGGTCAGACAACATCGGTGTATACATTAACATAACAAGATACATTCAAACAATAACGCTATTTGTTATGTGGATATCTAAGGTTATATCAACGATATATTAGGATCGTGGACACACGTGTGCCAACCATTGACACATTAAGTGCCGTTAAACATGTTTATAGATCAAAAGATAAGCTACGCCCAGCTACAAGGTGTAATTATAAATAAAAAAAATGAAAAAAGCTTTGCCAAGAATGCATGTAATTGTACAAATGAATTCTATTCAACCTATTCGCTAATTTGCGCAGATTTACAACCATACTCTAATAAAGCATCGTATCGTTGAGTGTTTAAACCATATGTTAATACTTGTAAACTGACAGAGAACTGATACTCGTGTAAATTATGGCATTGCAAAAGAAAAAATTTCACGTGTTGCTAATGATAATATGATCTCATATATAAGCTAAAACATACAGTGATCGTTCAAACACATGTCGAACAAACATCGAATTCATTAGCAGATCACAAGACATTGTAAGCACTGTCAGAAAATATATGAATGTTATAAAAAAGGAAGCAGTTTCTTTGTCCCGGTCTATTTTACACAAAGTAAGTAGTCCGAAACATGATATACATCTATAGGGTAATCCTAAATTCTTGTTTTAAAATACATGGACGTTGACAATAAGACAATAAGTGTTACACGATAAAACAATAAATGCTTTTGTTGACGGGAATGGTGTCGACCTTAGGTATATTCCATATACGTATCACCGGTACATTTATAAAGTAACACTTTTATGTGTATTGCCAGACATTACAGATATGATGTGTTTCTACACGTGTTTATTGATTGCGCAATTTAAAATGACTTTTTTAATATGCCAGAACGTTAATATCAGATACGTAGAAATGGAATTGCTGAAACAAACATATCACAAACACTGAATTTAGAAGTTGTGTTAAAATGAGCGTTACTTAGTGCACATTTTAACCTCAAAATATAAAAAACACGCCTAAGCACGTTTACCACTAATATCCTATGATGAACAATCGAAACACTAAACACATATGACATATGAGATAATAAACGTATAACATAATGACAGCATATAAGCACGACATCATATGCAAGTAAAACCGCATTTAACTCGTTCATATATTACGATTCAATGAGTAAAAGCATTCAATCTGATTTACATTTCAGAAGAAAAATAAACAACAGCAATATAATTTCATTTGAGATCCGAACATGACATTGCAATAAACACTCACGCACGTCGAGTGTTGCCGAACACAGGTAATTGCAATAACCACATGTCCACTCCTGCCGAACGCTTGCAATTGAAATCTCCACCCGAGTACGTTGATATTCCTAACAATAACCGCAAGTACATATACAGAGAAATAACATGAATCAGTCATTAATACTTGCCAGGTAAAAGGAGCAAAATTAAGTTTTTAATATTTAGCAAATCAATCCGATTTATTTGTATTTGTTTTTACTATATAGTTTTTTCATCTCGTGTACCTTGTGTACCCGTGGATATGCCATTATGTGAACCATCTGTTGTATTGCGCAAGGGGTCAAAATGCGGATACAAATTTTGTGTATTTAAGATTATAATTAAAACAGTCTATGGGAAATGGTTTCCGACTGCGTATCACATCATATACTAACAAATCATACCTTACTTGTAATTCATAGGATATAATACGTCAAACCAAAATAATTGCAAATGTTTTGTAAAAACGGAATATGTCAATACACGTATGAACCCATTGAATAATATTAAAAAACGTTTATGGATGGTTTGTTTAGATGCCTTTTCATTTCCTATGCATTTATTTAAAATTATTATTATTATAATGTGAAACAAATATCGTTCACAGTGCGACGAACATGTGTTAAAAGAAACGCGTTTAATTAGTTGTGATCTGAAGCAGCATTATGAATAATAGAAGACGATAAATGTAGCAACTTTGGGTCTTCAGAGAAAAATAACACCAACCAAGTGCAATTTTATATTTTGTTAGCGTTTAGTTTAAAGCATTCACAATAATGACTTGCACAGTATACTTTGAAAATGGTCAAACCAAAACTGAAAAGTACATGTGTGTTTAAGCACAATTGTATAAAGCCAATACATACCATTATTTATATCTGACTTTCATAGTGTTTCCACTTTGAATTGTAAGCAATATACCTCTTGAGATTCCAGAAAAAAAGCCTTCTAATACACGCTACCATAAAACATGTCATTTGAAAGTGTCCTTACGCCATCAGAAAATTTAGATACTTATTATTGTCTAGTGTTCAATTAACATGTACCGATACAACCGTTTAAGTATTGTTCACACTAATAGTTAACTAGGGATTTGCCATATTATCGTTATTATCGCACATAGTTGAGCTGTCTAGACTTGTAGTTGCATATCGAATCGACAATATCGGATAAAGCAGCAATATAAAAATTGAAATCTAATCGCACGCCTTGATCTGTTTGTATCTTACTTTAAAATGCAGTTTGAGGTCATAAGAAATTAATGCGAACAATTGTTAAGAAATTCCTCCCTGAATTTTCTCGGGACTAAACTTGCATTTGACTCGGCCTCGGATTATGCTGAGACACGTCCACGTATAAAAAATAGTGCAATTGACTGTATGTTATAGGTCAATATTTTGACTGAACGAAAGTCAATACAAATATACAAAAAAATATTTGAAAATGAGAACAGTTGTGTCAGGTATCATCCATGTATATTAAATCTGCACTTTATTGTTTTTTTTTAATTATTTTTTTAAACAATAAGCATTTTAATCGTGTATATGCATGTGAAACTTGAAACTTGAGCATTTGATTGAACGCCTATTTCTTCGCATAAAAAAAATTAAATGGCGTTGTACAATAGAAAACTAAACACAAATTAAAAACATACAATAATATGGAGTGACACAGAGACCGATCCACAACAAACGAGCGAGGCAATCCTCATTCACAAGTCACAAAACAATCACCAGTGCCAAGTATCAAACAAGTCTATACAAAATATTGATGATAGGTACATCACGTTTTACCTTAAAATAATGCAAAATAATCATCGAAAAAGTATGTCTTAAGTTGTTTTTTGAAAGGGTCAATTGAAGTACATTGTCTTACACTCAAAGGTAGGTTGTTCCATAGTTTTGGATCTACAGTACTGAAGCTTCTATCACTGAATGTTCTTTTCTTGTTGAAAGGTACATTCAAACAGCCTATTGATCTATCTGATCTGCTGATGATCTAAGATTACGTTTAGAAATCGGAGTGGATATAGGTTCGGTCAAGTAGGCAGGAGCATTACCAATTAAACAGTTAAACATGTATGTAAGCATTTTGAAATTGATTCTAGTCTTAATTGACAGCCAGTGCAGGTCGTGAAGTGATTGTTTTGAACTGTCAATTTTTCTACGGCTTAAAACCAATTTTTCGAAAATATTTTGAACACGCTGTAATTTTGCCAATTCACACTGGAAGATGCCGTACGAAATAATGTTACTGTAGTCCAAATGTTAAATGACTAAAGAAAGAACTTGTGTTTCTGTGGCGTCTTGTGTTAAGTATTAACGAATGCTTTTTATTTTGAAATTCAACATTGCAGATCTACACTTTCTCTTAATGTGGTCCTTGAAGTTCAGCGTTTCAATACAAAATGCGCCCAAATGTCTGATACTACTTTGTTCGTTGATGTGTTCAGTTTCTTCCGATAGAATCGGTTTAAAACGTCTGCTGGCAGTATGGTCATCTGCAAAGCCATAGACCTCGATGGAAGGGGGTACTATTTCAAAAATTGTTCCTGCATAGGTGAGATAGAGCCAGGGACCCAAACAACTTCCTTGTGGGACACTGCATTTTAACTCACGTGATTTTGACATGCCTCCGTTCACACTTACACAACAACTTCGAGTCCATCCAGTCCAGGGCCACACCACAAACGCAATATTGACTTTTAAAGACATTTAAGAGTATGTCGTGATTAACGGTGTCGAACGCATCACTAAGGTCTAGTGCAATGAGTGCTGTTACCTCTTGGTTTTCAATTGCAGCTAGGAGATCATTAACAAGTCTTAGTAATGCCGACTCACAAGAGTGGTATTGTCTGTAAGCAGACTGGTTCTTTGGGAGAAGATCATTTTCACTAGCATGTTTGTTTAATCTATAGATTGCTGATGTTTCAATTAATTTTGACAGAAATGTCAAATTACTCATTGGTCTGTAATTTGCGGCTTTTTAACAGAGGTCTAACTACAGCCTGTTTCCACTTCGCAGGGAATATTCCTTTTGCCAAAGAAAGATTTACTAATTTAGAAATGGTTGGAAGAAGCTCATTCAAAAACAACTTTAACACTTTTGTCGGTAAGATATAAATTTCGCCGGACTTTGTTTGTAATTGATTTATTAACTTTCTGATCTCATCTTCTGTGAGTTTTTTCAAACTTTCCAATTTGTGTGACCTCTTTCGCAATCGGCCTGTAGTTGTCAAAGTCTTTGAGATTCTCTTGAATTGTCTCTATTTTCTGCATAAAATGATCAGCAAATGTGTCAGCTAAAGTATTTTCTTTTTGAACAGTTGGCAGCGGGTTCTCAGACTTGCTTCCCGTAAGCTCTAACACAAATTTGTATAGCTTTTTGGAATCACGTGTGTTTATCGTTTAAAAGTTATGAATTATTTGCCATGTTGGACCCATTTTTTATTCAGATACACAGCCTCTGAAATGATTTGACATTTAAAAAGTATGTAATATAAAAAAGGGGTTTGTATAAAAAAATAATATCTTCAACAAACACTTATGAACAAGAATAAAAGAGCAATAGAACGCACATCACGCAAACATATACTATAGAGATTTACATCAAATTGCATTAATGTTCAATTTGTCAACTCGCATGATATAGCACCTATTCTAAAATTTAATAAATATTCTCTCGATAAATGTTTGTGTTACCATCCGCTTTTCTGCTACTCTTTATTTTAGGCAATTGACATATTGCCTATACAATACAGGATGATATAAACAACACAAAAATATACATTAAACCGCTAACATTGGGGCTCAAATATACATTATTTGAAAATACCCAAAGTGGGATGTCACGTTTTGCACATATTTTATCAAATGACATCTGAATACGTTGACTTAAGTAGTCAACAAATTGTATTAAAAGTAATGTTATGGTCATAATGCTATGAAGAAATGATCTGGTTTTAAGTCAATTTAACATTGTACTAACGTTACATTAAATTGTGTATTGTTTTGTAGTCCAACTCTACTTGCAATTGTATTCTTCAAAGGCTGGACAAGCAATCAATTAACTGACTAGCGAACTTGTTTCGATCGTACTAACGATTGTTCTGAATACGTTTATACAACGGTATGACATGAATTATTGTAAGAACATTCATTTTTAACCATGTTTATGTCTCCCAGTCTATACTGGGGGACATATTGTTTTTTCCCTGTCTGTTTGTTTGTTGGTTTGTTTGTTGGTTTGAACAAACTTAAACATTGGCCATAACGTTTGCAGTATTGAAGATAGAAGCTTGATATTTGGCATGCATGTGTATCTCATGAAGCTGCACATTTTAAGTGGTAAAAGTCAAGGTCAAGGTAATCCTTCAAGGTCAAAGGTCAAACATATGGGTCAAAATCGCTCAAAAGGGGACATAGTGTTTCACAAACACATCACTTGTTAAATATGGTTATATTGTTATTCCACTCAATCGATCAA
Organism: Dreissena rostriformis; assembly: GCA_007657795.1. Taxonomy (NCBI): domain Eukaryota; kingdom Metazoa; phylum Mollusca; class Bivalvia; order Myida; family Dreissenidae; genus Dreissena; species Dreissena rostriformis. Next base: position 152,958 of record VMBQ01000148.1, read on the forward strand.
GTTGGCCACTAAGGGAACAACCATATGATAATGGACCGTTTAAACACCCCATGCGTGCGACAAAGCCCACGACTGACACACAAACGAGCTTAAGCGCTACCCCTGGAACATCATCGGAAATCATCGAATTATACGAGATACATTAAATGTGGCTAGGCTTCGGAAAAACGTTTATGCACACTTACAATTGCACTGTAATATTTCTAAGCGATGACATCGTGTATAATGTGACTTACATCCTAATTAAGTATATTAGTTTGATAATAAGTCCCTGCTTTGTCAGTAAAAGAGTTAAATGACGTAGAAGATGATTCGTCCTTTCACATGGTAAAAACTCCCGGTAATGTTGCATTTTTTTATTTGTAAGGGATAGTTTGAAAGGCAAAGTTCAGAAACAGGAAACTAGCGTTTTATTGGCTAATAATATGTAGCTGCGGTAATAGTCTGTGTTTGGATATATGTTTTACGTGAAGATGTTTTATCTTGCATTTGCTTCACATTTTGTAGGAATGTTGCTCCTTCAGAAAAAAGTTTGAATGTCAAACTGAAGGCTTGTTCGGGTCTGTAAGTACATGGAACGATAAGCTATAACAAACCATTAACATATATTACAAGCGACGAATCAATAATTGAAATGTAGGTCTAATTGTATAAATGCCATTTTTATCGAATCGTACGTCTTATGGAATGGATTACCATATGTATAATAATGTTCTTTTGACTCAGTAAAAAATCAATATTGCAAACATTTTGTAATTAAGAACAGAGATCGCGTTGAAGCAGTAGGTTGTCGTATAATGTAAATCTATAGAAATGTTCAGACCGACATGAACGTTTATTCATTTCGACTAAATTTTGATGCGAATACACATACTAAAAGATTGTATATTTTACAGAAAATGGAGAAGTCAAGTCTTCTTATATCCGTTACATCCAATTACAATACTAACATGTTCTGTGCAAATTCAAATAATTATAACTGCAAGCATGATGAACAAATTTTAGTCATATTAACAAATAATAAATAACGATATGCTCGTTGCCTTACCTTATGCAATGTTAGGTCGATCTGCAAACATGACTTTCCGGCCCTAGCCATTAAAAAGAACATATTATATATAACAGATGAAAGCAATTATATATAAAACATATATCTAAAGCAGTCGCCCCACATATTGATTGTGCAACTGATTGTGTGTAAACACGACGACTGACCTAACATGGCATATTTAAGCATTGAAAAAAGTAATTCGAACGCAATTTCATGAAAGCTAAAAAAGTAAACTTACATACATTTTATTTAGATAGTTTAATCATCTGCATTTGATATTCATATTTGAATTATTCAACGTTGCATTTTTTAGATCGCACATAAACAATTGAATTATGGTTTTATTTGAGTGCCTTCAAATCAAGCTTATTCAACATTTTCATTAATATTAAGGAGATACAAGATAAAAGTTATACAGATTGTCATATTTGATTTCATTGAGTACAAACATATCTTATGATTAGATATGGCACTGTTTTTAACGGGAAAGTAATTGCGTTTCCCAGCTTTGAACACAGCCCCCGGTGGATATGAAATGCAGAGCACGATAAAACCGTCATGTACTCGTTTAAAGCATCAATCATCAGTCTTTGCGATCTCAGGTTGTGTTCAATGTATTGTTTTTGGTGGTCTCAACACCATAATACAAACCTTTAAACCACAAATTCTTACAGGCAATATTACTTGCAGACTTACTTTACAAACATGCGGAAGCCTGGCATCTGAAACTTCATTCGCGATAACATATCGATTTACATTTTAAATGAGGTATAGTTAAGTAACCACAATCTGGACAGACATTGGTACAATGCAACAACAAGGACACAGTTTACATCATGATAACATAAACTTAGATCTTACACATACTGGGTAAACCGAAAATATACAAATATTTCAGTTGTACAACTACTGTAATAATTTACACTTTGTTAACCGTTATTTGTGTAATGACGTGTAGTTTCTGGATAAAGAAAGAAGTTAACATTAATAAACTAAACCGTTAGCACAGTATTTGCTGAATTGAAAGACGTTTTAGCTGTTAAATCACTGAACTCGTAATGTATGTATAAACATGTCCATTTGATGCATTCCTAAAGCTAACCAAACTAAATGTCACTTTGTGAGAAGTGCTTAAAACGTTGACTGCTTGAATGGAGACATTAACACGCGGAGCAAAAACTATGTTAACGGCTATGCACTACGTGAATAAATACCGTTAATGGTGGATATAAACAATGTATTTACGGTAATAATACTATTTACATAAATGTTCGCTATTGAAACGACATTGCAACACATACTAAATGGCATCCGTATATTATATGAATACCGAACGCTATAGTTATTCTAATTTGTATTATTTCATTTAAAGTATGCAACATGACTCATATTTACATAATGATTCAATTTGAAAATAATACACGTAAACAAACACGGCATGCTATCATCGTTTGTGTGGTATCAACGATAATGCAGTCTTTTATTTTTGTAAAATAAATATATTTACCAACAAACAGGTTATTAATGATTTGTCAATAGAACATAAGAGCGAAACTAAACTATCAGTACAACCACATGCTGAATTATAATGAACTAAGGGCCTTTGTCAGGCAGTATTTCAAACTGTTTCAGCGAGCAGTTTGGGACGTTGTAAAAACAATATCGGCGAAAACGTTTTAAAGCAAAAGCGTTTAACTAGTTTTAATCTGAGGCAGCATTTACAACGAGAGGAAGATAAATGCAGTTATGCTGTGATACCTGCACGCATTTCATACTCATAGCAATGGTTAATCCTTTCAGAACAATTTGTTAAAATGCACACATATGCGTATGCTTGTTTATTATGATATGGAAGTATCAGCAGAGCAAAGTTAAGATAACTTCTCTGTTAATACATTACAAAACAACGTGTTGCAAGATGTAATAGTAATCTTCGACGGATAATGTATTGCTATGTCAAGTGTAGGGACAAGAAAAGATTGTGTTATCAACGTTGCAGAAGATAATACTGACATGTAGACGTGCGGTAGTTATGCATGTTATTTTATGTTTGCCCCAGCAACTCTTATGTGTGGTTTCAAATGCGTTTTTGCAATAGTCAATAAATGATAGTGTAACACCGACACATTACAAAGGGTATTCAAGGCAATATACGTATTTACTGCAAATACCACTTTTATAAGTAATAAATGGTACCTAAACACACCTGACAACATACTCGTTTATTATATTAAGTCGGTATTTCTTTTGTTCAGCAACTTAGTGCTTTTCTCGTTCTACAACCACTTAAAATATGTTTCGAAACTGTTTGCTAACACTACTTTCCCGAATGTTATGATTGACATGTTCGATACCTGCATGAAATAGAAACGAAATTTCATTGAACTAACATTGTATACAGTTATTTTGCTACCTGTCTAAAGCGGTTATACTATACAATAATGGATTTATATCTTAACCTTTACAGCGGGTTGCAAATAGATAGTTGAATCCGTTAGTCTTAAAAAACTAATCATGCTTGTTATGCCCGCTTTAAAAAAAATAGGGTATATTGTTTTTTGCCTGTCTGTCTGTCTGTCCAAAACTTTAACCAATATTAAAGTTTTGTCATAATTTGTGCAATATTGAAGATAACTTCATATTTGGCATGCATGTGAATCTCATGGAGCTGCACACTTTGAGTGGTGAAAGGTAAGGTCAAGGTCATCCTTTTAGGTCAAAGTGAAACATTTTTATCGAAGCGGCGCATGAGGGGGCATTGTGTTTCTGACAAACACAACTCTTGTTATAATTTATATTCGACACTCTGATTTTTAAATTGGAAATTGTATTTCATAATCGATTACCCACATTATATTCCTTAATACCGAAGTAGTTTAAAAAATGCAATAATAAAATAATATAAATATTTAGATAATCTTTCTAGGTAAATTAAATCATTATGTATTTCGTCTTTATATTTATCATAAAATGTTTCAAAATGTTTTTTTTTTAATTATACAATCATCAACTAATATACTTAACAAATATAATTATATGAACTGTCATTTCTCATTCCGTACTTAAAAAAAATAATGTTTGCTATTATGTGTGTATATGCGTTTGATAAATTGGGAAAATGAAACGAATTCGTATGTAACATGTTTCACAAATCAGTGTTCCGTTAGCAATCACTGAATGTTGTAAATACTGGTTAGTACCTTTTTAAATAGAATGGTATGTTTCATTATCAAAATGGTAAGACGCAAATAGAACGGAATTGTGTAATACAGGATTTAGTGGGGTATACATATACAAGAACATATCAACATGGATATTTGTTCGAATCACAAAAATACCAGGGTGTACAATATCGAGAGCGATACCAGTATAGAATACATGTATATAATACATATAAAAGAAGGAAAGACATATTTCAGTGTTTGTTTATGAGTTGGTTGTTGTGCTGCGTATTTCAACCACCGAATGAGCATTTAGAAAACGGTTTAAATA
>VMBQ01000148.1:162500-229338 GCA_007657795.1 Dreissena rostriformis
GTATTGCGCTACAGGTCATATTGCGGGTAACGATTTCCGTCTTTTAAGGTAATAATTAAAACAGCAGTAGTTACAACGTGTTATCCCTCATCTTAATTATTATTGGAAAGAACCATAATCAAATCCGAAGATTCAGTACTGCATCTATGTATTGGTGCAAATGATATAAGATGCAAATGTTCGTGACTGGTTCATGGAAAAATAAACCAATATGTGTCGCGTTCTGAGAAAACTGGGCACAATACATGTGCGTAAAGTGTCGTTCCAGATTAGCATGTGCAGTCCGCACAGGCTTATCAGGGACGACACTTTCCGCTTTCATGGAATTTTTCGTTTAAATGATGTCTTTTCTTAGCGAAAATCCAGTTTAGGCGGAAAGTGTCGTCCCGGATAAGCCTGTGCGGACTGCACAGGCTTATCTGGGATGACACTTTACGCACAAGCAATATGCCCAGTTTTTAGAACGCGACTCAGGAGTACAGGAGGTATCAACTAATATTGATTTATTGACAAACGATCCATTGAGAAACACAATGAACTATTTCCGTTCGATATTACAAGTTTGTGAATCTAACTGATAGGATTGGTGAATCAACACCGTAGACACTTATACCATATTTGATAAAATTATAATCATATTCATGAAGAAACATAACATCACCTAACACATCTTAGACAGCAGATGTAATACATTGTATCATGTTTAATATCGATATTTCTTTTTGCACTGATATTACTGTTATATTTCATTTAATATTTGGACATATCGTGTAATATGTTCAGACCAGTTGTAGTAAAGCATGTACTAAACAAGGGACATAAAACATAATTACTATGTACTAAATTGAAATATCCCATTTCTTGATGAACACATTATGCATAATATGTTGTACCTATACACAATTAGGAATACTTAACTTAAATAAAAATACGTGTATGTGAACATATGGTTACAAACACTCACCCTGAGTAGACTGAAACACAGCTAAACACACTTTTGGTTCTATTAAAGTACATATCATTTCAAGGATTATTATATATTAACAAACTACGCAGTGTTTTTTAAGCAGAAGCTTGTTTCCAGCGTCTAGAATATAAACGTCGCGATAAATCTGACACTCAAGCAAAGAGTTAAATGACGTAGAACATGTTTCTTCCTTTCACAGGGTTGCAACTTCCGGTATTGTTACATTAAGCATGTTATGTGTCTTGTTCGATACAAGAGGTTTTGAAGATCGACGCATTTGTTTTATTTGTAGGTGATAGTTGTAAAGGAAATTTTTAGAAGCCGGTGCCTAATTGACTGAGGTAATAGTTTTTATAAGGGTATATTTGTTCGTTAAGATAGATGTTTTATGTTACATTCGATTCACGTTTTTATGAATTAAACTTCTAAAAGTTACATGCAGGCACAAGTCTGAATGTCAAACTGGACGCTTGCTCGTGTCTGGAAGTGCAGGTAACAATAACATATAACGTAACATATACATATAACAAAAGCGTAGAATCAATAATTGCAGAATTATTTCTTATTGCATTAAACTCCATTTTGTACTTACGAGCGAATGGAATGGTTTAAACCAATTATATAGCAATGCCATATTGACTCGGTAACATAAACACTAGTTCAAACATATTGTAATTAATAAAAGAACTCGCGTCGAAGCAATAGGTTGGTGTAAATATGTACGTATATAGCAATTCTCATACAAAATGAAAGTGTATTCATTTCGACTTTATGTTGATGCGGTTTCACATACTAAAAGAAAGCAACATCTTATTAACGAACGTGAACGAAACGGTTGAATAAGAGAGCATTGTAAAGCTTGTGTACTCCTGAAAAAGTTAATATATTATTTTTATATATTTGACTGAAAGTGGAGAAGTCATGTCCTCGTTAATCCCATTACATCCAATTACAATACCAACATATTCTATGCAAATTCAAATCATTATAACTGCAAGCATGATGCACACAAACAAGTCATAGTAAGCAATACGATATAACGATAATGCTCGTTGCTTAACCTTATGCCATGTTAGATCCATCTACAAACATGACTTTCATTGAAAAATACGTAGTATGCAGAGCTCATAAAATCAATTATATAAAAACATAAACATATAAAGCAGTCGATCCAAATATTGATTGTGCAACTGACATACATACAAGTTATGTAGATAGTTAAATCATCTTAATTTGATATTTATAATTGAATTATTTAACGTCGTAATTTTTAAAAATCGCAACTTACAGTTAATTATGATTTTATACTTAAAACAATGTATTCAAATCTTGCTTATTCAACGTATTCATTAATATTAAGGAGATGCAAGTTATAAAGGTTGTCATATTTGCTTTGAGTACGTACGCAATTATCTTATGATAAGATATAACACTGTGTTTGATTGGAAAAATAATTGCGTTTCCCAGCGTTGATCACCGCCCCCGGTGGATATGAAATGCAAAGCATGATACAATCGGCAAGTACTCGTTTAAAACATCAATTATGAGTCTTGTTGATCTCAGTTTGTGTACCATTATTTCTCGGTGGTCGAAACACCATAATACATAACTAAAAATCATCAAATCACGCAGTATAAATTGTAGCCTTATTTTAAAAACATGCGGAAGCCTGGAAATCTGATTTTTTTCATTAACACTTACTAATCGATGAACACTGTAAATGAGGTATTCAATCATCATAATCTCAACAACACGAGCACACGTTTCATCGATATAACATAAAACGTATATCTAACGCATACTGTATGAACAGAAAGTATACACACATTACATTTTTACAACTACTGTAATGTTCACTTTTCTAACATTTATTTATGTAATGACCTGTAATTTCAGGATAAAGAATGTAGTCAAGTATTCAATATACTAAACCGTTAACACAGTATATGCTGAACGAAAACAAGTTTTAACTGTTCAATCACTGAACTCGTAATGAAGATATACACATCGTTTGAAATTGCTAAAACAATTTCTTGACGCATTGAATACAAATCGGGATACTGTTTATTAAAGAATGTAGCAGAAGACTTGTTTTTAAGAAGCAATAAGTGTTTCAACTAATATAATTACCAAGTACGCATAGCATTGGGAGTTCAAATGCGCTGACCATAAATTTAATACAAAACACTATATTTAATATTATTTGCTGTAATGTCCTGCATTGTATACACATGAGGTAACATGCCTTAAGGTAGCGCACCCGTAATGATTTCCCGCGATTTCTTCTAAGATAGAAGAGCATTTTTACATGTTTACTTTTGGATATCTAATTTAAGCAGGTTTTAATGTAAAGTTGTCGTGGCCAAGTGGTTAGCGCGATAGACTAAACATCTTTTGGGATCTTCCCGCGCAGGTTCGAATCCTGCCGACACCGCATACTTTTTGCGACGCGTTTCATTTCTTTGCTAACGTAATTTGATTTAATATAGCATTTTAGCTATGTTTATTGTTAAATATGTTGCAATTGTAATGCACATTCTTCTATATTTAAAAGTAAAACAACGTTTTGGCTAAATTGGGTGATTTACTGCTGAAAATACGAACATGCATGTTGCATTTTTATTTCAAAAAGTAAACGGTAAATCTGTCTTTTTCTTTGTATTTGCTGTATATAATGTTTCTATAAAAACTAAGTTCAAAATATTACTTAAATGAAGCTATTTTGAATTTTATGACACTTTGTTTTTAACCAACCCAATTTCTACTTGGCTGAAACCACTTACAGTTAATGGCGCTCTTCCACAGATAACAAGTTATAAAAAAATAATGTCGGTAAAAGAATACTTATTTCATCTTGTTTAAACTTCAAACTCCTTTACTGCATCTGTACACACCAATTGCATGCCCATATTTGGAAATCTGCATGAATTATGGAATTTTCATATACCCCAGGGATGCAAATAAACTGTACAAAAGCCGAGCGTGGGGTGGTTTTGAAAACAATCTGTATATTTTTTTTTAAAGCATGGAAAGCCTACCTTAAAAATTGCATGTAGTTCAGTGAGATGATGCTGATTAAGAAAATAATACATTATATTATATTTGGAAAGGTGCCCATTACGGTTGCGCTACCTTAACTACAGGGCTAACGGATCGTTAGAACACATTATCTTGCGATAATTATAAAATAGTTCCATTAGTCATATTTAAAGCAACTAATAAATGTGGCAAATACTGATAAGGAATGTGTCAGAAAACACGTATCACACCATATGACCTTCTCCAGTTAATGCATTCCTAAAGCTAAAAAAACTAAATGGCACTTAGAGTGAAGTGCTAACATCATTGGCTGCTATAATGGACACATTAAAACGCAGAGAATAACGTTGTTAACGGCTCTGCACAACTTGTATAAATACCGTCAATGTTGGATATAACCAGTTTTTTACGGTAATAATACCTTTTCCAAGAAAGTTCGCTATTAAATCGACATTGCAACACCTATTAAATTGCATCCGTATACTATATGAACACCGAACGCTTGTCTGGTGAAAACAGTATTTAGTCATAAATCACTGTGACAGTGAATACTTATTCTTAAAATTGTATGACATTACAAGTATTCAGCATTACTTACCTTTACATATGATTTCATTTGCAATATATACACGTAAACAAACACGCAATTCTATCATCGTTTGTGTGGTGCCACCGATAATGCAGCCATTTATTTTTTGTAAAATATATATATTATATAATATTATATAATTATAGAATATTTAAACTAAATTATCGGCACCATCCCATTCTGAGTTATAATCCACTAAGTGTTTTTGTCAAGAAGTTTGGCAAACTGCTTCAGCGAGCATTAAGGGATCGCTCTAGAGATCGTTCAATGTATTCAGGAAATAAGCTTAAGAGGGTATCGAAAATCCCTAACAAACTATAAAAATGAAATAAAGAGGAACGATCTCAATAATCCCCCACAAATTATCGAACTGAACGAAATGCAGATGGCTTAATAATCCCGATACAACTATTGGACGGAAATCAGTACATAAGGTCTTGATAAAAATTAACAAACTATCGAACTTCATAAATATCGACGGTCTCGATAATCCCTGACAAATGATCGAACTGACACAAATACGTACTTAACTACGTTTTCCAGGTTGATTGTTGATGCCTTTGTAAAGTTAACAACTGTGATTTATAAAGGTTATTTCTACTCAAGTAATTCATACTTATATATTCGGAACCAATTGTTATTGAATAACGCGAATCATGCAAGCCGTTTTCTCGCAACGTTTGTATAACGATTTTGAAATTTCAAACACGCATCCACATTTTCAAGTATATAATGTAGAGATTACAACATCATCAACGCATGCTTATAGTCCAGTCAATCTAGACCAAAAAAGGCTTAACCTCAAACAAATTGCAACAGAAAGTATGATGACTGATTTTGATACTTCAACTATCACTCTTAAACATATAAAATGTCTAGAAGATTCTAATAAGGGGAAAACTAAAAAAGCAACAGTTGAACTTAGTGTATGTACATTGTAAGGGAGAAATGACAAAAACAAATTATACTGAATCACACAGTTGATGATTGTGAATGGTCTGAATTTGTTTTTTTATGTTTTGAATTAATAAATTAAACAATGCATATGCATTATTAAGTTTAAGAAGCAAACTAAACATTGAAAAAATATAAGTAAATGACCAAACAGTAATTAAAAAGTGGGTGGGGTATTTCAGTATCTACAAATTAGACAATGCCCGGTGAACGTAAAACAAAATGTATCTGTTTCTGAATATAAATCTGCTTTATTTATCCAAATGAATCCCTATGGTGTGGACAAATAATCGAGTGTTTTATTTTGCTTATGTAAATATGTATTTAATCATCGCTTTAGCTCATTATTACCTGCTGTAATTTTAATCAGACGATTTAGTTAAAAAAGCAAATATCAACCTTTTGGGCATGAACTGTAAGTCTAGTGTCCATATAGCTCCCAGAAACATTGTACCAAAGGATTATTTACATATAAAAAGCAAATTCTCATTTTATAACAATATTTTTGAATGTCTGCTTTAAGTCATTAGTGTTTGGAGGGACGTATAAGGTTAAATGCAGTTACCCCATAATCCAAAATAAAACTTCAGTCTTTCTAATTTACAAGTCAGTGCAGTTCATAGAGTCTAACTTGGAATATTGTGACATTACTGAATGTATTAAGAAAAGTATCATATTATTTTATAGTGTACAACACTCAAGATTAGATGACCCAAAACATTATGTCTACAAGATCAAAGTGCAATATACACACAATAAATTATTTACAAGAGCACAGCAAAAAAGCGTAAACAAGAATATCGCATCAACAATATAAAAAAAGACTTTCAACACCATAGATCCAAACTAAGCCAATAGTCCTCAGAGAAGTTGTATATGCCTTTCGGGTCATTCTTGAGAATTAACCAATTGATTGGCATGTTTACTTCAAAACTGAACCCGAGTGGAAAAATAAGTGCAAATGCTTTAGTTATATAGTTAAGTTATGTAGTATTCATGTCTTTAAACAAAAACTATTCCGAATCCGAACCCGCATATGAATTGTGTGCTGTTCGGACAAATTGTACCCTAACATTTACCGCAAGCAATGGAGCATTCGAGTCTATTTGTCCTACTTGTGCACCTCGAGTCACAATTCTGCTGACATTTACACCTGATCATGTTCAAATGTTTTTATGAGCAGTCTGGATATCGGTCTTTAAAGGCACAATATTGTCCTATACTTTTGCCCAACCTCAACATGCTGGGTCAAGTGTTGATACCTAACGAATCCACTCCTGCATCTGGTAAAATATCTGCATACTGTGATATGTGGCCGCGGCAAAGAACTCAACCCCAATTAAATGTTCTTAACAGGTTTACCATTTCCAAATATTATAACCCAAAGTGCTACTGTTGGATATTTTGAAATAGCTGATTCAGCTTTTTGGAAGAATGTGTACATTTTATCTAATACCTCATTGCTGTAAACGGATTCACAGTTAATTTGACCAGAAACAAACTTCTGGTACAAATCAACAAGTTCTTCTATTGATTCATTACAAGCAGTATGCCCATGTTCAATTCTAAGTACTTCGTCAGTGTCATTTGAATCAGAAGTAACTCATGATTTTTTTCAAGTAGTGTCGCATTGCTCAAATCAGTTGCTGCAAGAGAGTGTCCTCTTATTGCTCTTTAAACAGCTTTTCCACTCATTATATGAGGTAGAACCTTCGAAGCATATACTGTCTCAATTAACTCATTTAAACCTGAGCCTGATATAAGTTGACCGATACAACCAATGTGACTCATAATACAATGAAAACCACCAAGTCACACAGCAATGCGTTTGAGGAGACTTTTGTCACTTTCATGGCATATCATTTGGACCGATTGCCAATACAATGGCTGATCAAATGTAACTAATGTTGTTCAAAATTGCATGAATGCTTGCTGACAAAGTTTAACGTAATGTTAACACGTGACTTATCACCTGGATCCATGTTTATCATTGGAAAAAAATCCAACAGAAGATCGTCCAGGAAAATCTTCCTTGCTCACCATTTGCATTAGAACAGACCAGTCTGGACCTGCTTCTTTCAGCGGCCAAGTAATTTGTGAAAGAAACGTAATCTTAAGTGACGTAATAATCTAATCTAGTTAACATTTGAAAAATCATTGATTTACAAAAATAACAAGTTCACGGTGTGGCCTTACGTTAACAAAAATAAAGATTTAATGGTGCGGCCTTTTTACAAGTTATTAATTAATTTACCTAGTCAACCTTCCGATGTGCTGACAATGTGCAGGCCAAACTGTCAATCATTTGTTACACTCCTTCCTTTATAAGCTGGACTTTTCCTGATATTACATATTACCGTCTGTACAATTTGTATTTAACAAATCACTGTTTGTGTTAAATCAGTAAGTCAATACACACTAGACAAGAAGGGATATAGTTTCACAATTCCTAATTTTCAAGGGTGAGGCCCGTTACTGAAATTGGAAAGAGTCTCGTAAAAATTCAAGGAGCAAAATAAACATCAATAAAAACTTAGTCGATGTGTTAGCGTCTTTGTTCAATCGAATAACGCTACAGAATACACTTAGAACCATTGTAAGTCACCTTTTATGTTTTCAAATCTGCAAATTTAACGGGGTTGTTTTTTTACCTTCTGGCTGCTGTAAATGTATATATCAATTTTTCCGGCAGCAATAAGTTCCTGAGATGAGACCGATATCTGTTTGATAGGTTGACATGTATAACCAAAATTTCCCGAGAGAACGCATGCAACCAGACCCATACCATAAAAGGTATTATGACATTCAGTGTTCTAATAATATGATCTACATTGTCTACTTCATACTGTATGTACATGTCGGTTTGGAAATTGTTACATCTGTGTTATTTTCCTTTGCAGCCCTTGCTTCAATCATTAGAACTGCTGAGAAAGAAACACAGACGCCCAAACTGTTCAAAATATCAATTTGGTATATTCTGCATCAGCGTCTCTTCCTATGGGATGGCATGTTTTCAGGTGTTCTTGTTGGTAGTAGACAAGAATTGCCTTATTGGTTCTGAAATTGATTTTGCACATTTGATGGTTTACGGTATCTGCTGCTGGCAAGTCAGATACAATTTCCAAACGTTTTCGAACAGCAGCATTCCAATCATCTTTTCTTGTTTTACAATTGTCTTCAATTGTCCTCTGAAAGTCCTGAGTCTGAATGGCGAATATATCATGACTCTTTTGTTCGTAATACATTTTGCAGGCTGTCCACAAAACAAACAATTTTCTTTAAAATAAATTAATCAAGTTTTCATCTTGATGCCCTACATTCCGACTGTTGGTCCTTCTGTGTTTTATCCCGGGAAATTGTATTTTGATTGCAATACTGTTTTCTACATTTCACATGAACAAACTGACCGGGTCTGGTAAATATGGTATTACTTTGATTTTTGTTTTCTTCGTTTATCGAAATGCACCATTTGTGTAAGCTTTGCTTCTTTTTGCATCGTCTATACAGAGATTGCAAATTATGCACAGTTCCTGGTTACTGGACATTCTGAAATGAGACGAAACCTTGTTTAAATATAAAACAAATACTCTCAAACTTTTAATTATAATAAATAAGAGCCAGTTTTGTCATTTTTTTCTAGCGAAAGTTACATTATAGTAAATTTTATGGAAAGAATAGGCTACCGTAATTTTTTTTTCGCCACCGTTAGAAATTGATTGTTTCAATAAGGGAGAATAGTTGTATCAATTAAAAGCAGAATATAATGACATACCAAGAAGAAATATGAAAAATAATACAACATAAATCATTGAAGGTTCTGTTTTGAGACGATATATGCTATTTATCAAATTGTTTTGATTGTCATCAATGTGAAAACACGAAAACACATTATATTTTATATTTACGGACATTCTGCACTGTTAAAAGCTTTATGCGCTAAAATATAAATTATTTAATAAAATATATCGCTATACTTACCTTTCTCATTCGAATTTGTCCATTATATTCAATTTAAGAAAGTATCGAAACCCACGGCTTATCGATCAACTGCAGACGATATTAATTGTGTGTAGATCTACGGTAGTCGAGACATGTCACATAATATCTTTCAAAATATTAAAAATAAAATCATAAATCTAACAATTTATCTCCACATGGATTTTTCTAGACTTTTTATATGATTAATATAATGCTAAAATCAACATATTTACGCTCTCAGAAATAATGTTGCAATTATTTTGAGGTCAAAGTGTAGATTGACTGGACTATTATAATAGCCAAGATTACACTGAAGCAAAGGGCAACAAAGACATGGTTGACCTAATGGGTGTTTTTTGTGAGCTGATTTTAATCATTTTTGTTAAAAATTTGTTATAGTATGTTTTGTTCCATATGATTCAAAACTTATTATACACCCACGTGTGAATGACAAGCTGTGGGGAGATAGAAATTTGATGCAAAATAACAATTATATTTGATTTATATATTAACGGGCTAACTAATCTTTATGTGTTTGCAATATATTAAAGTCTGTACAATCTTATGTTTATCAGTCAATACATCCATACATACCTTCATCTCATTTTGAAATAAATTGATCATTTTACTTTTACTATACGGTAATAATTGCTTTGTTTAACGACAAAAAACATTTAACATAGTATCACAATAATGGAACTAGTTTCCGTTTCCATATTAACATGAACAAAACAATTGCATTCACATTATTGTCAATGTACATATTAAACTATTATACACTAGTATAATGCGCCCTGTATGGGTTCCAAAATTACCTAATACGTTTGACTTGTTATACATATCTTTTAATAATTCAATTTATAGACGCTTGGAGCTGGAAAATATGTACAGTGCGGCGAACACTTGTTAAAGCAAACGCGTCTTATTAGTGTTCATTTGAAGCAGCATTTTTAATGAGAGAGGACGATACATTCGGTTATGCTGTGATATCTGTGCTCATGTCATACTCATAAACAATGATACTCCTTTCAAAACAATTTGTTCAAACACACACATGCTTGTTCATACTGATATGGGGTATCAGCAGAGCAAAGTTTAATTACAGTTCTTTGTAAATACATTATACAACTACGTGTTTCAAAATATAATAGTAATCTGCGACGGAAAATCAATTACAATGTCAAGTGTACAGACACTAATAGATTGTGTTCTCAATGTTGAAGCACATAATACTGAACAGTCGACGTACGTAAGTAATACATCTTATTTTATGTTCCGACAGCAACCTCTTATATGTGATGCAAATGCATTTTTGCACTAGTCAATAAATGATATTGAAACACTAACAAATCTCAAAGGGTATTTGAGGCAATATATGTATTTTCTGTCAATACCAGTGCTGGTCCCAAAACGATTTTCGCGTCACTTTTATAATAAGTAACTATTAGTTAAACGCACCTGACAGCATACTGTTATCTTATATTAAGTAAGCATTTCTTTTGTTTCAGCAAGTTAGTGCTTTTTCCTTCTACAACCACGTACAATCAATTACAAAACTGTTTGCTAACAATAATTTCACGAATTTTATGATTGGAATGTTCGGTACATAGATACAATACAAATACATTGAAATAACACTTGATACATCTATTTTGCTACCTATCTTAAGAGGTTACAATTTAAAATAATGGATTAATATCTTTACATGCACAGTGGGTTGCACATATTTTGTTGAATCCGTACGTCTTAAACCCCGATATTACTTTCTGTAAATTGTATTCAACACTCTGACTTTCAAAATGGCAATTTTATTTCGCAAGCGATTACCCACAGTATATTCGTCATTATCAGGTAGTCTAAAAATGTAGTAAATCAATTTTATATTTTCATTATTAAGATAGTGTTCTAGGTAAATTCAATTGGTTAAATCATCATGTATTTTTATCTGATATATTTATCATGATATGTTTATAAAGGTTGATTTTAATTATATAATCATTAACTAATATACTTAACAAATATAATCATATACACTGGGATTACTTATTCCGTACTTACACGATATTGCATACTATTTTGTCTTTATATAACTTTGTTAAATTGGCAAAATAAAAAGTATATATTAAGTTAATGCTGGTAAGTATCTCTTTAAATATAATGGTATGTTTCATTATCAAAATGATTGAACGCAAATTGAAGGGAAAGATGTAATACTGAGAAAATTATCATTGCATCAGTCTGTGAAAATATTGGCGTATACAACAACAACAACAACAACATCAACAACAACACTATTTATTTCAGCAATAAAGCTTATAGTAAGTATACACATATTAGGATATAATAGCATGGCTATGTGTTCGAATCACTTAAATGACAGCGTGTACAATGTCGAGAGCGAAACCAGTATTGCATATATAATTATACATATAAAAGAAGGATATACCTATTACAGTGTATGTTTGTGAATTGAGTGTTGTGCTGTGTATTCCAACGAACACATTTATGCTAATTATGCTACTAATTGTAAGGTATTCTACAACATACAACATTATCATCGAAACGTATAATTTCAATTCTAACACGATCATACCTTGTACTGCACAGCTTTTGAAAAAGAACCTTATATTTGATATGAGATATGCCTTAATTTCGCGATTATTGGTGCTGCAAAGTAGGCTAAATATATGAAAATTGAAAACTCAATTTTAATAAATATTATATTCTGTGTAAATGCTATTATAAAATGATTTATTAAATAGATGGGTTGTTTATGTTTACTATACAGACACATTACATATTATATAAACATTTTTCTTGTGAGCATTTTAGCACGTTTTTTTTCTAAATAATTTTAGAGATTTATCTAGAACTATAAAAAACTTGCCCCATTCTTATAGTAGAATATAGCACAAATGACAACCTTTAGTCTCCATTAAAAGCAGAGTAGTGTATGGATTTAAGCACGAAATATAATTTATCGTGTATAAATATTATTTGTACTACAAATGTTTTTTGTCAAGTTATACTGTCATATTACAGTCAAGGGTACGTATTATACCCACATTTTAATTATGATCTCGTTAATTGAAATTATATTCGATCTCTTGACAGTTAACCAGTTGCATTGGTGCGATTTATTTGGGGTATGTCTTCAACATTGTGGTGGTCGTTAAATGCTTGAATCGTTTACTAAAACAACGATGTACATTTCTTCATTTGAAATGACATGGTACGTACAAATTTCAATTCACCGATGTTCACTTATACTGTATTCCTACTTTTCTTGTTCGACTAAAAGTATCAAGACATTAACATGAAAACTTTAGACAAAAATAACAACACGCCATTCAAACATTTCTTGTTAAAAAAAAAAATCAAAAACGATTATGCGTGCACACAGACCTTAAACGTTAGTATCTATTAAATGAGACAATTTAATGGGATTGTAACACAATTTTGTAAAACATTATCCTGTTTATTACCTACACGTACATATAAGAAATAATGTCATATTATAGTAAAACTAAATGTTTACCGTTTGCATAACATACGCTTAAATTGTATATATATTAATGTTATTGCATGAAATAAAAAAAAAGTCATATGCTGCTTCAGTTTTGTATGAACAACTTAAATTGAAAGCATTACGTATATTTACTTGTTATATTGTGTACTGTTCTCAGCACAGTCAATACGTATGTTTCTCTTCTAACCGAAAAACATGTCAACAGTTGTTCAGAGCCGTTATGTTTCTTAATCGTAATTTTAAGTACACACATCCATGACAACTTTTTAAATAAAATGAAAACGAACATCAACAAAATATTCAATAATATAACGGAATAGAAATGCAAACGCATTAAACACTCGCGAACGCTTAAACGGAGTAGCAAACATGCATTAAAATGCAGTAAAGTTGATTAAAGATATAGCTCATTGGCTGTTTACGATAATTGGTTACGGACATGAAAAGTGTTCCTTAAGGAATGTGTATTTGAGTTTATTCCTAATTTCACGAGACACTCAACTGCAAAGTTTACAAGGTAGTGCTAAAAAGTTAATATCAATCAATCTGTGATGAATAAACTCCAAAAAATTGTTTGTGGTTTTTTATGAATAATATTCTCAAAAACGTAACCCCGAGATTCAGAAAAATTACAGGCACATCATTGTAGCTAAGATCTGATATTGTTTGTGTGCTGACCTCAAAATGTCAGTGGAAATTCAATATTTGAGTTGAGCTTAAACATGTTAATTATCATGATACTGGACGAATGCTCTTGTCCCTGACCAAGTTAGTCCACCCATACTTTTACATAATAATGTATGAGTCATGCATTTTGCCCATGCACCTTACCGGTTTATAACACACGAAATAGTATTTTGTTAACTTTATTTCGTTGCGGTTACTCCATTATTACGAACATCTCACGGCGTAATACTTGAAATCATAACGAAACAGAAAGTGGACTTTGATAAGTGAGCAATATGACATATTAACCCGACTGAATTTACATATTATTATCTTATCAGCTGGTGTTTGCCACAGTTCAACGTTAACAAAGAGAGTGGATATGAATCTGATCTGCACGTTGGTAAAAAAGTGGTTGTTTATTTAAAAAAAAAATTGCATACTTTAAACATACATAATGTTGAAATAAATTTAAATGGTCTTATTAGATGTCTATTGTATTTTTCTAAAACATAGAGCATAGACACATATACGATAATAGCGACAATACCGTTCATGACAGCATCGCTTTTGTAAGGTATTCCTAGCATGAACCGTAATACAAGACGGTGTGTTACCCTTTGTTCTTATGGTTCATTTGTGAGATAACCGGGCACTACGTTATTAATATACAATAAAGTGAAATCGTATATAATCACCTACCGGTTACTGCTTAATAATACGTTTGTCACTCATTTGATATTACCTACACAGGTTAAACGCAATGTGCTCACACACTCGATGCATACAGGCATCGTATAACATGGTTTAATTAACGTGCCCTTCTTATCGCATTTGTGTTCAGTGTGAAGTCAAGTCATGCTTCCTTTGGCACAAAAACAACTACCAATGTTCAGTTTGCTGATTTAGTAGGAGCCCGTCGATAGGATTGGCGTGTGTAAAGACGCCTATACTTGAGAAATTAATTATAAAAATGTTCGCTGTCTGACATAGTTAAATGTACAATGAGATGTAGATGAAATATTATAGGTCAGTGGTGGACTTGTTCAAGTTAGCTAGGACACAAATATAATTCTTACCTCAATTAAAGATGCATTGTATTATTATGTTAAAGAATGCAATATTGTTAACCTACTTCTTAATTCACGTTTCAAAATCAGCGTTATTGTTAGGGCTTCAATGTGCTAATACTTTGCTACGAAGACAAAACTGTTACAATAAGGCACCATGCAGTAAACATGTATATATGCAAACGGTTTTATAAATACTCGTCTAAGAACAGACATAACCAAAAAACCAACGTTGATGATACATATTTAGAACAAAATCCGTTTCATGTCGTTTTGTCGATGGTAACATGTACCTCTTTTCTGCATCAAAACGAGACTGGGCAACAGTTTAAGTAGAGTCTATCGTCCTACTTCCCGATCGTTTGTGCCACGACCCCAGCATCCCAATACATTATGAATACTCCCTCCAGATCAGCGTCAAATTCGCAAGCATGGCTCACCAAAGAAACTCATCACTCCTACTTCCAGATCGGTCATTCATCAATTGTCACGTTTTCGTGCTCCCTTGATCAAGTGGCTTTCACATGGAGAAGAATGCAAAGGCCAAAACATGCACATGTCTTTCTCATCTGGGCATTGCTAATGACAAGGACCAGTCCCCATTGCCGAATCCATTTGTAGCGTAGCATGCAATTATATGGAAGCGGGAAACATTACTACTGCAGTGCAGTTACTACGCATTTAAAAGAGACATGAATACTCAAAATACTAATCGCAACATTATACACGCAACGGGCGTTATTGAATGACAATTTTGTGCAATGTTGACCTTTCAGGTTAATATGATATCTAAAAGAAACTTATTGTTGCGGTTTATTTACATCGCACACGTTGCTCCGACACGAATTCGGAGCTTCCTAATTCGTTAGTAAATAATTTTCATGAACTTTTCTTAAATGTGCATAAAAATGTGAAATGATCCCTTTAACACTTTGGACCTGTTTCAAAAGAGTGGTTTATGCGACAGAATTGCTTGTTTATTCGGCCGGTTTCATGTTCGAATCAGAGGGTAAGATACATATTTTCTTTAATTTCTCAAATATATTATTGAGATTATTTTTTCAATTTTTAGTATTCAGACTTTAGCTTATCATTCCTTTACGGTGCAAGTATAACGTTTACGGTGCATGGTGTGTGCGTGTCTTTATTTATATAAAAAATACAAATTAAAAACATGCGTACAAATCACAGAATTAATGTAGCAAAAAATATGTGTAAATAATTTGCTGGCAACATGGATTCAACTAGTGCATGACTCACGCGGCCAATTACTAAATATATAGTATCATAACGAGAAAAATCAATCATATGCTAACATTACAATAAACAGTAAACTAGAAATTGTTTTTTTCATGTTTTATAACTCTTTGATTTCCTTCATTAAATATACAATTGTGTATACGTTTCTATGACGAAAATATTGCGATTGTTTCAAAAGCAATACATGGACAATACATTTGGCATAGTGATTTTATAATTTATAAAAGAACGATACATTTAACTGGAAGATATTATTAGGAGTAAGTCATGTATGTGTTTTAATGCTGAGCAATAGGCTCCAAGATGCAGAGCAATCTGCTGTTTAATATCATATGTTCTCTGTGGCATGTTAAAACCTATTGACTATTAATATTGTTATCCGAGGAAACAATAAAAACATATAACTGTCAATAATTGTTTGCTTATTGTCTTGACTCAACATCATCAATAATGGTATAATAGCATCATAATCAAATACAAATCATGTTTTGTATGTCCTATTGAAACGTTGGAAAACAATCATGTCTAGCTGGAAAACCGCGTCCATTGATAAGTTGTTATATATATANTAAATGATTAACGATTATAGCCAATGCTTTCGTTGAAAATACATATATTATATGTGCATTAACATAACGATTATGATGTCAAATAAGATCGATTATTTTTTGCAAATGAGCAATTTAAATATTGGCGGATGGTGTATCCTGACTTAAAAATAAGCCTGTCGATTACTCAAGGTAGATGTATTGATTTTTTTTGCAAAAAATACTACTTCATTTTATGCTTTCCGGCGAATTATAGAGAAATATATGTGATTCAAAATTGATAATTTTCTTTTCGAAACACTGGCAAATAACCTATGAACATACTTGATATAAGTTAACTCTTAAACTGTCAAGCGACGTCCTGTTTTGACGATATTCTTCCCGCACAAGTGTGCATTTTAAATAATTGGTAAACCCTATTCAACACATAATAATCATTTCAAATACACAATATTTAGTGCAATATATTAGTGGAATATACAGCGCATGTGACATTTAAGAGATACTTAATTTGACCTTGTTATTGTAAAAGTATTCATCCAAACTAATTGCGAAGCTATTTTCATACGTCCGAAAACTTCATTGAAACAAGGGGTGCATGGAGGGTACAGTAAACATCTTACGAATATATATATATATATACTGTTGCAATAATATCCAGAGCGCCAGCCACGTATCATATGCCAGTGATTGAATTCGATGTAATCTAGAAGTTAATTATGCACGTATCAAAGGATGCCATAGCAATCGGTGATATCAATAAACTGTTGATGGAAACAAATAATTCTTACCAAGCGAAGTTCTGTGGCATGCGGGATTCCAATTAATTCTGGATGTCAAAATAAGTGAATAATCGCCAAAAAGCAAATACATCCTTTTATTGGAATATGTGATTGTATGCCTCTTCCTACATTTTGTGACTGCATTCGGTAGGAAATCGTTCGCATTGCGTATCTGTGCATTTGTATGATTTTTACAGAAGCACTATTTCGAAGCATTGATCACTCGAATGTGAATGATCCGATTTCATTACCGCAGCTTGCAAATCTATCAAGATTTTAGTCGATTATCTATACTATATCTTAAGATGTTCTGTTATATAGTAAATATCATGCATGCTTACTTGTTTCGTCGATTTTGTTATTAAAATTGATTATGGTATTGCGAATTTTGTTATACTAAAGCATCATCATATATTTGTTTTTAACACTTGTTTCCCAATTTTAAATTAAGAAGTCACTTGCAAACAAAGACCTCTCACGTACGTATTGTACTAATACGGGCAAAAGACCGCGTAGCGGGCTTTGACCGTTCATACATAGGGAAATTTAGACACAACAATACACACAAAAATCTATATTATTTTTTGTTATTGATGCTTATGGATTTTTTTGCCACGCGTCACCTATTTTTGCGATGCTATTTATCTCCCCTTGAATACTTATCTTGCCCATGTTCTGCCTCCGCTTCCGTTTCCATTTTTTTAAACTGGTTTACTTCAAGTGGTGACATTATTTTTTACACACAATCAAACGAAAGATAACCCGTCTAAATAATATTGCGTAGACATCCGGTTTCAACAAATCGAATAAGATAATTAGTCTCGCATTTATTTGCTTCAATCAATATCACTGTCCCATTGTTATTTTTAACCCTTCAAATTAATTTACAATTGTTTAAAAATATTTATTTGTTCAAAACATGAACGACCGCGTTTCTTTCGTCTTCAAAGATACATGACTCAGTGACGTCACTGCTTGTGTCAAACACTGACGTATCAGTTTGATATATCAAAAGGGAGTGAAAAGTGGAACTTACTTTCTGTGGTTTGTTTACATTTTAAATGAAAAACAGATATGGAATTAAAATCGATTGGTAAGTAAATATATAACTGATTTATTGCATTTGGTTACAAGAAATATATTGCGAAAGAATGCCTTTTATATAACAGGAAGTGAGAAACCGTTCTCGTCACAAAGCAATTTTTTGCCGAATTTAAGTATAGTTTTATTCATTCAATCTAAATAAACAAAAAAAATATCCTTTNGTTGACTTGATTGTTTTTGCCACGCGTCACCTATTTTCTATTTGCTATTTATCTCCCCCTGAATACTTATCTTGCCCATGTTCTGCCTCCGCTTCCGTTTCCGTTTGTTAAACTGGTTTACTACAAGTGGTGACATTATTTTTTTACACACAATCAAACAAAAGATAACCCGTCTAAATAATATTGCGTAGACATCCGGTTTCAACAAATCGAATAAGATAACTAGTCTCGCATTTATTTGCTTCAATCAATATCACTGTCCCATTGTTATTTTTAACCCTTCAAATCAATTTACAATTGTTTAAAAATATTTATTTGTTCAAAACATGAACGACCGCGTTTCTTTCGTCTTCTAAGATACATGACTCAGTGACGTCACTGCTTTTGTCAAACGATTACGTATTAGTTTGATATATCAAAAGGGAGTGAAAAGTGGAACTTACTTTCTGTTTTTTGTTTACATTTTAAATGAAAAACAGATATGGAATTAAAATCGATTGGTAAGTAAATATATAACTGATTTATTGCATTTGGTTACAAGAAATATATTGCGAAAGAATGCCTTTTATATAACAGGAAGTGAGAAACCGTTCTCGTCACAAAGCAATTTTTTGCCGAATTTAAGTATAGTTTTATTCATTCAATCTAAATAAACAAAAAAAATATCCTTTTATGAACAGTGTTGGTGTAATTTTATTTTACATGATTATTTCAAGATCCTCTCTTGTTGGTATGTTAAGAACTTCTTAAGATAAGATGCAGTGGCATAATTGTGAATATTTCAATTAAAAATGCCTGTTCTACTTCTATGTATGTTTTTAAATTTTACATATCATGCTGTGTTTATGTTTATTCAGTTTAAGCCAGCTTTAGGCTTACGCCGTAGGCTTAAGCAAAATATCATTCCAAGATAGATGCAAACACTTCGGGAATCATTGTTTTGTATAGTTTATTGACTTTAATTTATACAAGTAGTTTTTAATACACTTATGCAGGCTTTTCAATTAGACCCGAGATGAAAATAGTGAGGTTCAACATCCCATTACTATTTACTACTTTTTTCGGCCTAGCTGTTTAATCCAGCTTTT
Source organism: Dreissena rostriformis (assembly GCA_007657795.1). Lineage (NCBI taxonomy): Eukaryota > Metazoa > Mollusca > Bivalvia > Myida > Dreissenidae > Dreissena > Dreissena rostriformis. The sequence continues at coordinate 182,236 of VMBQ01000148.1, forward strand.
TACCTTCAATGACCTATATCGATAGCTATGAATTGCTGAGAAAATTTCCAGTAGGCGCGAATGAATACATCCGAATATTTTTTGGCTGATTTGATTGAGAGAAATCCCCCAGAACATGGGCCACATCACTACGTCTTTTAGTCCATCAAATAGTATTTAACACTGTTCAGTGTATAGATATCCGAACTATTTTTAGAAAGTTCGAAGACTCATGTACACATTATTAGGCTCAGTTCCTATTACACATTACATTTCACCTTGCAGAATTTCAGGGTAAGTTATCTGTCAGTCAATCGTCAGGGGAATAGATAATGGACTACCGTTAAGGGCCTTATGATGATAACACGGTATTGCTTTCAAGATTAACCATAACATGAATGATTGAGAAAGAAATGAATGAAACCCTATTGGTATAAATTCCACTTATTTGCATTGTGAGAAAAAACCAAAACTACCAAAATACTAAAGGTGTCGTTATAAGGGTTAAATCGTTTAATTATCTAACCACACATGTGTGACGTTCATTTTTAAATACACGGGTGAATTACAAATATGTTTTATGTGATAAACATCGCGAGATGTACCATGTTTAATGGTAGAAACTTTATAAACTGTTTATTCAATACACTTTTAAAGTTGATAAAATAATTGATTTACGACGGATAAGGGATAAACAAGTGATTCACGTATAGCAATATTTAGTTTTTTAATTAATTTACATGCAATTACCGGGCGTATATAGAATTGTTTATTTTCAACTATCATATTTGAAATTAACGCTGTTTATCGTGTTAAAAATATGTATTGTTTAAGCTGAAACTGAGTATATACGTTCTTATACATGTAACTTTTAAAAGATATAAAACGTTGATTAATGAAAACTATAATACAAGTTCAGAAGAAGGAGCACCAGAAAGTAAAGGAAAGAAAAGTTGTATTTTTATAGTAAATATGTTTCTGATGAACAGTCAAAAACGTCTTCAGGTACAAAAGATATGTACTCCGTTAAGAAATCCTAATCAGTCTGTGCAGAATCGTTCATTCCACACAAAGACACAATTACGAGTCTATGTATCTGTATTGCTGTTATCTTGCTCAATATGAATTTCACTAAAGGAAACAATTATTGATTTAATGTACCATATAAACTAAACATTGTTGATTTTTTTTTAACATTCCACAGTCATATTCAAGTGTTGGATTTAAAATGATATAATATAATGTTGACATTGAAATCATAAATACTATCTTTAAGTAAAAATAAAGTCTTTATTTTATTTCCCTCTTCTACTTAATCTTCCATCTTATACACATACTGACATCCCTGTATTTTTGAAAGAAAAATGAAACACATTTGTAATAATTAAATACAAATATTTTGACTATTTGGAAATTATTTCCTGTTTTCGTTTCGTGGACCACAACTAAGCAGGAGCATGTTTGTCAAAAAATGTTGTTCGCATGATTCAGTTATTTAATTTTTGCATGTCTAGATGAAAGCATTGGTGTCGCAATAATTAAATAGAAAATGTAAAGTTAGATAAAATAAATGATGTTATGGCAGTAATTTAATGATAACCAATAATGTATTATACATGTTCCATTACACAATTTTTTAATTATATATTCTTCAAATAACATCACTTTCTTCTATTTAATAGATTTTTAAATTTAAAATGTCTAATATTGTTCAATTAAAAAGAGAACAACAATAAACTGAGTATTAAAGAGATTGAAAACAAGATTAATGGTTGTTTCATCTAACGCCTAACTCTTATTTTTTTGTATTTGTTTAAAACAAATTACATTTTATTGGTTTGTTCAGTTACATATATTTATCTAGTTTATGTCAAGCATTTAAAGGTTTTGTTCCACAATACTGATTATGTGCAGACATTTACAACTTATGTTATATTAAACAGTCAAACAAACATCTTATAAGCTTTTGCCCGTAAATTAGGTAGCACCTATAATCCTATTATTTCTTTATTATTAAACAAAAATTTTGGATTAAAGTTAGTACTGAACACATACCTTCAATGCTCCAAATCGCGTTGCTTTTTCCGCCATAACATGTTTTTTTCGACTTTGTTAAAATTTATGTTTTGGTATGACTCCAATATATTTAAACTGCAATACATGTTGATGATTTTCGAATGTATTGTATCACCACTGAGGTTCTGATTGTGAACGAACATTACACTTTTAAAATGACACGTTTTTAATCAGTGAATGAAGCAGCTTGCGAATGCATCAATGTGGCATGCAATACGTAAAAGGCATATGTTTACATAATGCTCTCTGCATTTGTTTCTGAAAAAGCGTCCTACTGGTTACACAATAAATTAACATAGTTTGGTATTATTCTGCAACATTCATCCCGATGCGTAACAGATACTGATGGTGTTGATTTTACATGTACAACGATCCATTCCCCAGTCAGATAAAGGGGAATTTATTTCATCGCAAAGCCACCTTAGTTCTTGAAATAATATCACAACGCCCAGATTTTGAAAAAAAAAATGTTTACTGCTGACGTATCTACCAATATAATACAAGTGACTAGAAGGTTCTAAACATGTGAACGCGTTAAAATGGGAAAGGGTAATTTATTCTTCAAAATTCTCAAGTTTACAATCATCTTATCTATATTATTGTGAATTGAACGACTAACATCAACCATTTAAAGAGGAGTTAAATACACACAGGGAAATGTAATTTGTACAGAGGGAAAACTACAAGGGCCTTTATTCCAGTTCTTGCATTAATCTACACAATAAGGTCAGTCGGCTGTATCACTGAAATACGCCAATCAAATGTCTTGCTTGATTATCTTCACCGTAACGTTAATGCCATTTCTGTTCGAATATTTACCAGGCAGATAAATAATAATTTTAAAAAGATTCTGGAAATACATCCGTTTAATAATGAGCATACTGTTCAAATCAATATATTTTTTTACAATGGAAAGATACTTAATCAAATACATACTATATTGCATATACCGTATTTGTCGGAATTAAGTAATCCTTTGAATGCGTTGTATAAATTACACGTACACAAGAAACAATATATCATTTTGAGACCCGTAGTATGTTTATGTAGTAGTAAATATACTTATTATGATTAATGTTGCATGTAATAATGTTTTAGATGGAGATCAAACGAAAAACATAAACAGCTTATTCAGTAAAAACGTTATCTTATTAACAAAGCAGTAAAACACTGGTTTGAGGTCTTTGTGGCAATAATTATTTAACATAGTGATATCAATAACAGGCTTAAGAACAAAATGATGTCTACATGGTATTGCTGTTTAATGACATATCTTGGAAATGTATGATGATGTGGATCTTTCATGCCATTCAAACATATTTTATTTCATCGGAATACTTAATTTTGTAGCGCAAACATTTATGAAATGACTAACAGTTTCCTATGTATGCAATACATATAGGTTTCCAGTATATAAACTGTCCTTATTATGCGTTTTGTATTTGTTTGCATCTCGAGAACAAACTTGTTATTCCTCGTAGGCAAACGATATTTGTTTTAACTTGAACTTGGTCAACGATATATACTTAGTGTACTTTATGAATAAAATGTATAATGTGAATACAATTGAGAATGTTTCTATTAACAAGGCGAACGACAACTAGCATGCAATTGACATAAGCACATGTGAATGATACTATAATAATAGTTAGTAGCCATATGTGTGCTATTATTCTAAAAGCCTGAACTGAACTTACATTATGCATTAACCTATATGATGTATCAGGTTTAACACGCAATATAAAACTACATCCCACACAAACGTTAATCAAGTGCGATAGTAGTTAATATAACAGTTGAGCAGAAAATCAGCAAATCTAACATACCATACACATTTACAAAATTAGCAAAAATGTACATTTGCAAAATCAAATCAAAGCGCTGAAGGCACTGAAGTTGTTCGCTATTGCATAATCTTAGACGCAACTCAGTTTTCAAAATTATGTTATAGCTTTTTATATGGCAAGTTTAAAATGAACTAAACCCATTCAAATTTATAAAGAGTGTGTCTTAAAGCACAGATCGAGATGTTTTTTTTTTCTTCAAATCATTAATAAAAAAGATAATTTAAGCTTCATTTTGGGAAAACAGGGATTAATACATATGCACTAATTGTCATCAAAGTACCAGAAACTCTCTGTAAACGAAAAACACCATATAATTAGAAAGTGTCGTCTTTGATTAGCTTGTGCGCATTGCACAGGCAATGTTAACGGTGGCAACAGTTGATATGTTTGAGTTATTTGATGTGTGATGTCGTGTTTGTTGTTTCAAAATGCATGGCACATACGATAAACGTCATTCAACTAACATAATACAACTATAATTTTAGAATATGTATATGTGCACCAAGAGCTGACTCGACATTGATACCAATGTGTGATGCTTTGCAAATTAATGATTTGTTTATCCAACACGATCTTCAGCATTAAACCTATGAAAGATCTTGTACATATTTGAATAAACTCTGAATTGAAAATACTACTACTAACGTGTCAACTATAAATATATCAAGACGCATCTGATCTACGATGAACTTCAATGTTATCTTCGCTAAATATCGTTGAAGAACATGAACAGTAGGTCAGGGACTACCATGGATGGATCACATGTATTATAAACATACACACTATGTCAATAATACTATGAAATATTGATGTTGGATATGAAACTTAATTATTGACTGTTAGTTACCGAAATGTTGATGTCACTTGCTATAAGATACAATAACGTATAACTATTAAGAACCCAATATGTATTATTGTATATTGTGATTTGTGTTTGTATCGCAGTCATTCTTAGCATATATTATTCTACCATTTTAAGGTCAATGTTTACATACCTACAAGCCGTTGTTGGAATTCTGTATATTTTAAATCCTTTTTTTGAATATAGGGTACACAAATCAAAGCACTCACAATACATTTGAATACGATGTCGAAAGTCATTAAATAGCGTAGCGTGAGAGCTTGATTATAGCTTAGCTGGGATTAAACTAAATGCATACCATACGTTATATTTTGACGCTGCGTATCTGATGTAATGGTACACTGTATTGAAATCAATCAATTTTATAATACTATAAAATAAACTAATCCGAAGAGCCATTAGAAGCCCCTAACCGATGCACTATCCATATATCCCAAGTATAATATAGGCCGTTAAACATCTCAATTATTTACACAAAAACATTTTATGCTAACGATAAAAATGGTTGATATTGATCTGTTCACATTTATTTGTTCAACATTGCAATAACACTATGCGATTTGTACGCATCGTCAATTGTCAAAAACACTTGTAAAAGGGTTAAACTGACAAAGGCCTAATACATGTCTAACATATTATACACCATGGCACTGCAACTGGAAACTCTTCTAAAGATATAAATGATATGATCTCGAACGCCTTTAGTAATCGCTGTCAAACATTGTGGTACCAGATTTAGTAGCATTGGCTGTTAAACAACAAACAGTCCACGTACCGGCGACTGTTGTAACACTTAATCCTGCTGAGTCTGTTAAATCATAGCCGTGTTCTGCAATTAACGCATACGTATCAAAAGACATACACGAACACGACTATTTATTACAGTTTTGAAGACACCAAATTCTCATTATGTGGACTCCTAATTCTAACGGTTTTCTTCATTCCTTCAGTTGCTTTATTTCATCATCTTTTTTCTTCTGCCTGATTGTATAATCATCTGTATAGTTCATTATTGTCTTCTCTATAGCTTTCCTTCATAATTCTATGTTTCTGTTAATTACTCAACTGTTTAATTTATATTCATATAATTCATCCTTTATATATTTTCTCTCGCATCTGAAATATTGACTGCGTCATCCCAGCAACATTACTTGTGTATGGAATGGTCATCAAATGCTATCGCTATTCTCATCTAGTCTTTTCGTAAGGGTAGTTGTCAGTTCCGGACAAAATAAGTTACATTTTGATACTGGTATTATGAATGTATACACAGAACGGCATTTGATTGAATAAATTATATTGGAAACGGGAAAACCATTGCCAACAAACACAGAACACAAAAACGTGCATAGTGAATAACAAATGTTTATGCTTAGTATTATGGTATGATACCGACAAAGAATATAGCATGCGAATAGAGCGTTTTGCATTAAAGATATTTGGGCGAGCATTTGGTTGAACCAATATCCATAAGGTGCATAAGTCATACATGTCTTTTTGATATCTACAAAATACAGAACCGTTTATAAATATCAATTCCGAATAAATGTTTTATGAGTTACTTTTTTTGTTTACACTTTATTTGAAAGCAGACACGAATACAAGTGTGTGGTTATATTCAATATACATGTAAAGTTACATTATGAACTTCTACAATCCTTTTATTTAACTTACAGTCAAAATTTTAAAGATTGCATCCAGCACGCAGGATGAATATAAATGACCCTGTTGCTATTTTAAGGGTTTCCAGTCGATTAAAGTGCTTTCATTACTTTTCAACTGTAACTCTGTAGTTCTCATAAGACAATGTCAGGTTTGTATAGCGGGCACATTTATGTAATGCAACTGAATATGCAACTTTAATTTGCATGTGTTTATGTTTGATGATTACACTGACAATCACGTGTGTTAATGACAACGTGTGTCAGATCAATTGGTCATTTCGTGATGTATATTCCTTATTTTTCAATATTTCAAAATTAAAATCTACCAAGTTATTACTTGAAAAGACTACAGACATCGCGGATTTGCCTTTTGAACGCAATGTACGAACACATTTTGGAACAAATAGCGTGACTGTCCTCACTTTCGCCTCAAATACTAATTTGTTCGAAATGAGATGATATCTTTATGGGTCGAACTTGTGATGTTCAATCCTATCTCTTGAAGTTTCGTTGAAATGATGTTGTTGTTTGAAAAGAATTTTTCCATTTTTAAAAGTGCATCTTATTTATGTTATTTCTTACATGGAAATGTGGTTTTTGCCAGCATTTGCACTGTTCATAGATTGTCAATACATTGTATACATCGTGAGGGGTTCAAATGCATTGAACTTTTTTTTTCAAAAATGCGTTTCAATAAATTCAAATCAGAATAAGAAAACATGCTAGTGTTTCCATATTGGGCTAATTTACCATTACTGAAATAAAAAATGATCTCGAAGTTTTATCAGACGGACGTTCATTGTATATAGTTCAAATATATTATGTATCCATACTTAAAATAATTTTGTAAATGCATTGGCATTTTAAAAACAACGTATTTTATACTGACACGGGACCAGGGCTTAGTATCACGAACATATTCAAGTCAATATTCTGATTCACCTTTGAGTTGTTCTCAAGTTTTGAGATGAGTTTGACTTTTCTTCTAATATTTTTATTGCTGAGATTTGAGATTGTTCGTGATCTGACCGACATTTTTAATGATTGATGCGTTGCGTTGATGAACAAAAAAGAGAAATAATTATACTATCTATGAGAAAAATAATAACGCTCATCATCTGTTTGAAAATTTGAATCATATGGCATCCTAGTGTGGTTGTCAATAGCGTTGGTATACGACCAAAGGGACGGATACACATATTATGAAATCAATTGTAAAGCCCGATAGTTTGTTTTTATTCGTTGGAATTATATAGTTAATTGATTATTATACATTGGGTCTCACCTGCACGATCAAATCTCGTTTTAAATCATTGCATTAGTAAGCTTTCCCAATTAGTCTGTAACTAGCGAATCATGCATATAAATATACACATAGAGAAATGTGTAACACACAGGTATACGTCTATTATCTAAAACCAATAACAACAATACACACTTTGATATCTATTCTTACATATATTATACAATCCATCACAACAGTCTTGACGAACCGATAGCTAATTTGTTTGAAGATTTGTATTCTGAAAATTATACCGCAATGTGTTTCACAAGATCATAATGCCTTAGGAAGTTATAGTGTTTAATACAAAAGAACGCCAATCAAACATTTTGCTATTGATATTCATATCAAAATTTGACAATGTACGGGAATACAATTTCAGTTCTTATTGAGAGACATACAATATAATTGATTAGTAGCTCTTGTTATGCGGGGATAATTATACTACCGTTAGAGACCGTACGCTTTCGAAATTGTTATTAGTTAGTGTGTTTTGGTTATTGGCGTCGCACTGAAGTGCGGCGACAAGTATGTAATACGTTTTGTTTTCGCTTATGGAAGGAGAAGTTATTTTACGGATCAATTTATATATTTTTGTTGTCAGAATATCTTGCATAGGGGTGATTTTCTGTGTAAATTAGTGTAAATAAGTACTGCATTTGTGCCTATTACATTTACTACAACATTTATTTCCAATAATGCAAAGCTAATTGTTTTAATTAATAACTGATCACAGGGACTGGGCACTTATAACAGATCACAGGGACTGGGCAAATACGCGAACCGGTGAAACTTTCTGGTCTTGTATAAAAAAATAAAAAAAAAACAAAATCAAAATATATTTATTTTGTGGTTTTTCTAACATTAGCGCAGGCTTTTGCCTTTCGAGATTTTGTTAACGCGTATTTTCTTCAATTTTACAAGACGACAGCGATTACACGGTTTATTGCTTTATTGATAACCGTTTTAGCCAATTCGGGATTTTCGAAACTAAGTCGAATAAGAGTTGTCTCCCATTCGGGTAGGTATGCTCACTTCCGGTTGGGTTAAATGTAACAATTGAACAAGTTAACAATGGGCAAATTATATTGTTGTATGCCTGACTGTAAAAAATGTAGGGGGGCAATTCGGCAGATATGGCAAGCCTGTAACGCTACACAAATTGCCAAGTAATCGTGCCACTAGACCAGCTTGGATAAGGGCTATTAGCAGAAAAGATTGGGAGCCAACCGGGTAGGTATTATTTGTACATGTATATCAGGTCTTATCTGTCGATGTACATAAACCTTGTATTTGTAGGAGTAGTACACAATGTACATGGCAAGCAGAATAATTATACACATTTTTTTATTATTAATCGGCTAATAAACTAATTCAATTCGATTTAATATGGCCAAATTTGTTGACATTTAACACCATGAATGATTTGCTAATCTTATATTTTCTCCGTTTTTACTACATAAACATAGGTTTTAACCACAAAATTCTGTTTCAAACTGTTTTTCATAGCTAAACATGTTTCGTTTTTTAAGATATATGTATCGGTTTTTTTTTTCTGCCTTTTCAGTATTTAATTATAGCATTTTGTGTATTTTGATGTTGCAGATACTCCAGGGTATGCTCTGATCATTTAGTGGATGGAATTGGTCCAAACAGCCTTAACAGAAACAAGGTGCCAACAGAACACCTTGCGCAGAAGATCCTTTCTACCAAGAAAGTAAAGACGCGTAGATCTCTGATAAAGGTGATAAATTGCTGTTTTAGCATTTCAAAGCATTTATAAAAAAGTATGCATCTTATACTTTTCACAGTATGTGGAGAGAATAAAATGTATTATATATGCGATCAAAATTAATGATAGAACGCACATTTTTTCTAAAACTTTGTTTAAGAAAATAAGACACACAAAAAACAACAAAAAAACAACAGTTAAATTTATGTTTTATGGGGACACTCAGATCATACATATGTATACATGTATGTAACAATATAATTCAATAATTACATTTAAAAACATCAAACCCATATTTCTAGCTTATCTATAAGGCTTAACATGCACTTGGTTATTTAAAGTTTAGTATGAAATACTGCCTGTGTATTTAAACTGTGTTGTTATCTGCATTTAATCAGTAAACTTGTTTTTTGTTGTACATAATATATTTATTTAAAATGTACAGAAACATGCATTTATTTCTTACTATTACTTTTGTTATAGGTGTTTGACAGTGCTGATCAGCCTGATGTTTCTTCAAGGCCACATAGTGAGAGTCATTCCTGGGATCAGATTGAATCATTTCATTAGTAATTATATACATATTTATTGTCTTCAAAATTTCAGGCTATTTATTTTTAAGGGTTAGGCTTTTTTGTATTAATTATTAATAAATATTATTTAAAATTAACATTAACATTTCTTAAGTTCAAAGATTCTTAAGATGCACCATCACTTTTTATGCCCCCAAAGGTGGGCATATTATGCCCCCGAAGGTGGGCATATAGTGATCGCACTGTCCGTCCGTCTGAAATTGCGTCACACTTAAAGTTTAAATTTTGCGTTTAGGTTTCGAAAAATGTGGAAAAAGGGGGCATATGTCATCCTATGGTGACAAGCCTTGTTTAATATGGAAGTGAATTGTTTGTGCCAGAACAAATATTAAGATTTATGTATTTATAATAATAAAAATATTTATTTGAAATTGATTGCATCAAAAGCCTTAGGCTTTTTGAGATACTCTCTCGAGTCTATTTTCTGGAAAGAGCCAGTACAAGCTGTCTTTGGAAGAGATCATGAGAACGCTCTCCAATTACCTCCCAGTCGCTTGACAGTAGCAATATCCACTATGTCACAACAATTTTTAAAAGGTACAATATATATAAATATAAATATATAATACATAAAATGTATGTATTTCAGCTATGCAAAATCACATGCGGATGACACCAGTGTCGGTTATTGCACCTCTGGAAGTGTGGGTGTACAGGCATCTCCTGACATGCATGAAATCTCCACAAATACCGAAAGACCAGAAATAACCATTGAAGACATTATGGCCTCAGAAGATAAAATCATGTTTTATACTGGCTTGCCAACTTTCATCATTTTTAATTCTTTGTTTTTGACTTTGGTGCAAACAAGTTACGTTCTGAAAAATTGAACACTGTTAAGATTGAGACAGGGCGTAAAAGAAAGTTAAGACCTGTTGATGAGTTTCTTCTTGTTATGATGCGATTAAGACTCGGACTGCTTGTAACAGATCTTGAATACAGGTTTAAAATTTCTGGAAGTGCAGTGTAACAATTGTTCAACTCTTGGATAGATTTTATGTATCAATATTTACAGTCATTGGTTTTTCTTCAATCACTTACTATGTTGCAGAAACAAACTCCTTCTTTTTTTAAAAACTTCAAGGATACTAGAATCATTCTAGATTGTACTGAAATTTTCATTCAAACACCATCGTCTCTTGTGAATACGTCTGTAACATATTCAAATTATAAGTCACACAACACATTCAAAGTCTTAATTGGAATCAGTGTGACTGGTGCTGTAGTTGTTGTATCCAATTTTTGGGGTGGTTCAGCATCAGATGTTAAAATAACAAGAGACAGCTGTTTACTTGCTATACTTGATAAAGGTGATGCTGTGATGGTAGATAAAGGCTTTATTCATTTAAAATCAGACTTTGAAAAAAATGGTGTTAAATTGTATTGTCCCCCTTTCAAAACTAAGGAACACTTTTCTAAAGAAGAAGTAGAATTAACAAATAGAATTGCTTCTGCAAGAATACATGTTGAAAGAAAAATGGAACAAATAAAAACTTCAGGATTTTGCATGGTGTGTTGCCAATTGCCCTCAGTAAGATATCAAATGAGCTGGTGTTTGTTTGTAGTGCATTGACAAACATAATGCCATCTTTGGTAAAGTGATTAGGGCAACAGAGTACAACGTGTATTTGTGTAAATACTCAATTCTAAAACACCTGTAGTGGCTGGTACATAAGTAAGTTACATTGTATGATATCATGTTTGAGTATTTTCAAACATACATATGTTGACATCATCTCATGTGCGTCTTCATTTTTAAAATGTAACAAACCAATTCTGCATTCCATATAGTGCATTTATTATAATCATATTCAATAACATGGTGAACAAATTATTTGTTTTCATCTTGAGCAGGCAAGTTTAACCCTTTACACAATACAGATTAAATATAAAATCCTCTGTAGCAGATACATTTTGAAAGCATTTTGACTAAATGGGAAATTGCTTGTGTTGAGTATTTTCCGTTTGTCAAAATATTTATTACTCATCAAGAATGAACACAATAAATCCATATTTTTAAAGACTATTGATATCTGCTGCAGACCTATAATGAACCTAATTCATTATATAAAACATGCCCGAAAAAATCTGCTTAACCCATTACTAAAAGACACATTTTGTATGTCCTAATTTAAAAACAAAAGGTTGCAGACAACAAATACAATTGAAATATAACATAAAGAAATAAATTTGGTAGGGTAAAAATCGTTGCGATTAAAGGAAAAATTGTTCAAAATTCTCCTTTTATCACATTTAATTCAAGAGTTGTCTGCAACAATCCCTTTAAATCTTGTTATCGTTTGGTAATAAGATAATAGGCTGTTTTCATACTTATGTTACGTGGGNATAATAAACACAACAAATTACGTTGACCCCCACCAGCGCTGTGAAAAGACAACGTGACGACCCATGTGAGATTTATGTCTAACCGGAAGTGCTGAGTTTTATCATATAACTATACCATTATTAAATTGAGAATATATATAGGTATATAATAAACATTTCAAATTACGCTGACCCCTACAGGCGCTGTTGATAGACCACGTGACCCCACAGAGAGATGTGAGATGTATGACAGGAAGTACTGCCTGGACACCGCATACAGTCAGTACATGAGCGCTAACTGCGGCCGCAACTGCTGTCACTGCAACATCGACGGCGACATGTGTCGGGCTTGATTACCGACGGAGAAAATTGCCGACTTTAAATGTTCGCTATACTTTAAACGTTTCTAATGCATATTTAAGCAGCCATTGTATTTCTGTCCACATACTGACGATCGAAAAGTTGAAACGTGATATACATGTTGCTAAACGCTTGTGTTGTTTTAATTTATTTTAATTCATTCATTCTTACTTTGGTTGTTTTATTATGAGCGTTGAGTTAATAATTTAAGCTAAATATCCATAGAGTAATAGGTGGAAATATGTTTTACGATTAAGTTTTGTTGTTTTTTATCACTATTCCGATTCAATTTATCGTAAACAAACATGTTTTTACTACAATGTCCAACTGTATTATACAATATGTTTTATTTCGTCATATTACATATTCAGATATTTTGTTAGTGAATAAAACTGTGGAATTACTGATTGTCAAGTGTCTTTGATAAAACTGCGTTAATTGAAAACTGAATGTTTATATAAGGTTAATTAGAAGAGAACATAATACATATTTTGATTAAATCATTTTTACAACTTATCATAGTTCTGTATACACACATGTCAAACTTATTTGCGCACTTCAAACGCATGCACGTAGTGGTAACTCATATATAAATTGAAAAAAACAACATTATATGAGCAATAATTTAAGCAATTATGCATACGTACACAAAACACATGTGACGAGGTGCAATGTAACATACTTTTATGTTGCTCGAATGACCAAATATTTTAGTTAAATGCGTTTTACATAGACTTTGTTGTAAAAATAGTTAACCTGTATTTTATATAACCGTTTATGATGTGTTTTCTTCTGTCACTAAATGCTACTTCTAATATGATTCTTCATATAATTATGGTACAATTGTGTTTAACATTCTTCATTTAGGAAAATATGTATTGTGTTCCATGTAACCGGTAGTGTATCCAAATTAATCTACTTTTAAAGCAATACGTCATACTATGTTATTTGTATTCCATATTTAGAAACTATAATATATAAATGGCTGTGATAGTTTGCCTTTCAGTTTTTTTACGTTGATTGTTTTTAACATCCCATTATCCATCATGACCGCTATAAAGTCGTTGATAAACCTAACGATTGAAAAATAGTATTTTCGGTAATGCAAAATGTTTCTGAAATACGAAACCGCAATCACGTGATCAGTCGATTATAATCAAAATTTAAAGCCCCCTTTAACAGTGAAATTATTCAATACATTTAAAACGGTGATCAGTTTTTATACATCCGTACAAAATTACTAGTATGTTAAAGTTATAGAGCGAACTAACCTTACTTTGCAAAATAAGTTCTGTATTTTGACATCAATACAAGCTACAGTCCGGATAAGGTTCAGGACGAAATGACATGCACACAAATTTATGGGTCAAATTATGGGCACAATTGATACTTACAAATCCCCAAACACACGCTCATATTCAGATCATACTTGTTAATTTGTGTAAATGTAAATTCCCATCTGATCATTAGTTCTTTATGAAGGCAGTTCAAATAATAATGCAAAACTAATAGTAAAATAAGATAAAGATCCCACCAAAATAAATTTGCATAAGATCAATCGTTCAGATCAGACATTAACAATGGCAAAGGAATTCCGCTTTGTAATTTAGTTTATTAAACAATGGTTGATGTGATGTGCTACTCTGATAGCAGTGTAGTAAACACCCAATAAGGGAAGTTATTTGTATTTAAATACTTAAAAGACAAGTACAACCACACGGAAGTTATAAATCTTAAAAATGATTTTAACAATACCATAGCAGGAAGCTTTTTTATGTTTAAACTGCAAAGTTTCACAAGCTAGTGATCTTAACACGTAATCTGGACAATTAAATCTGAGCTGGCATACAAACCGAAACAAACCAAGCTTAACCCTGCATCCAAATCACAGCTCTTTCACAATCGTATCTGAAGTATCAGGAAATAAACATATATTCCTACAGTATGATATTTGTGGGACAAAACACACGTAAATGTTCACTTATTTTAGCGCGAGCATGACTAAATAAGAACAAGGTTTTAAAATATGAAATACTTCGAAGACTAACCGTAAAGCCTTAATCAAACAAAGATTATGAAATGTATACGGTCTATACCTTACTAGTGCAAATACAGCGCTCTTGTTCAGGATTTTGGAAAGCCTGTAAAAGTACGATTCACAAATGGTAACAAAGGAGTATTTTGACTATTTGCGCAAAGAACATCAGGAGTTAAGGTAACACACTTTTTTTGTTTACATAAACTGTTTAATTTGCTGTTTAATTTGGTAACTAATAAATGCTTCAGTTATGCACTAGTTAAATGTAATAAATTTCACCTCGTCTTGCAAAATATTCATAAAACAATAAGGGACCATAATATATAGACATTACCTGTTGCCAAATGATTGCCAATTTCATAAGCGTTAAGTTATTTATATTTTTGTCATCCTTTTATCTTGATACTATTAATTTCCCGTAATTACATTCGCTAACGTTTTTCGGCTTTTATTGTCGTGATAGGGGTTTGATTTGCATGGTACATGTTCTGCATACATGTTGCTGATAGTGGCTGTATAGCATTTTGCTGCATGAAAAGAGTTTTGATTGAAAGGTGCTGACAGTTGTTGGGCTACAATATTGATTCATAGTAGGGCTTTTCTTTATCTGTGCTGATACGGGGTTGCCATACATTGTGTAGATACGATTTGACATGCTTGAAACAGATGGGTTTGGATTTAATGTCGCTGATTCGGATTGTATGGTGCTGATAGGGGTGTGAGTTGCATGGTACTGTTTGGGACTGGACTTGTATGGTGCGTATGTTTGACTCGCAAGGTGCTGATAGGTGCTGATATTGTTTTCGCTTGCATGGTGCTGGCAGTGGACGCATGTTGCTGAACGAGATTTTATTTTCAATATGCTGATTGAAGTTTTACTTGCATGGTGCTGATTGAAGTTTTTCTTGCATGGTGCTGATTGAAGTTTTACTTGCATGGTGTTGGCAGTGGACGCATGTTGCTGAACGAGGTTTTACTTGCAATATGCTGATAGAAGTTTTACTTGCATGTTGCTGAAAGGGGTTCTGATTGCGTGGTTATGATTTGTGTGTGGCTCTCATGTTACGGATAAAGGCTGGGTTGCATATTGCTGCATTACAATATGAGGTTTTGATTGAATGGTACTGATATAAGTTTTGCTTCAACATTGTTGCATAGTACGGTTTTGAAGGGTTTGAATTGTATGATGCCTATAGGATTGTGATTGTATGTTACAGAAAGAGGTTAGGATGTAATATTGCTGATAGCCATACAGATCGTATGATGCTGATATAGCTTTGGATTGCATGTTGCTGATTAGCTTTAGATTGCATGTTGCTGATTCGCTTTGGATTGCATATTGCTGTTAGGGGTAAGACTTACATGGAGCCGATAGGGTTTTGGATTGATTGTTGCTGTTAGGGCCTTGATTGCATGTTGCTGCTTATGGCGTGTATGGTATGTATCTGATATAGGTTTCGATTGTATGTTGCTGAGGAGTTTGGTTTGCATGGCTTATATAAGTTTAACTGGCAGTTTGCTGATGCCGATATGGGTTTGACTTGCATGGTGCCAATATGGTTTTGATTTGCATGATATCGAAGGTGTTTTGACTTGCATGATGCCGATACATTTCAATTATCTTACTAAAAAAATAGTCGAATATAAACGAGGCTCGTTAAGCAGTTAAGTCGATTATACAGAGTATACAGAGTAAACATCATTCAAATGATGTTTTTTAATTGATCTTCGTAAACAAGCTGGTCATCCGAATACGTCTATACTTCGATAACAGATGAAAACAAAAGACACATGAAAGATGTATTTTCCCCAAATGTGTTTTTTTTAAATATATATCCTGAATATTAGTTTTTTTAGACACGGGGCATGGTGGAGTTGATTAATGGTATATCCTTGAGTATTTTGAAAAAAATAATTTCACGGAAGAATGGTAGATTTTTGCCAACATACATTAAAAACAACTGAAGATCTCACCTCTTGATCGTTGCTTTCGTTTTTCTCTGTTATCGAAGTGTCATCCGTATACGGGTGACCGGCAGGGCGAACCACTTATTAATTCTATTCCCAGCGTTGGTCAAAACCGATACATTACTGTATGTTGATTCTAGCCGTTTTATTGTAACAGACTATAGTTATGATGATTTTCAAATATCAGTTTCTCTGAGCCCTTTGGTATTCCTCAGCGATGTATCTGTGTTGTTTTTTATACATGTAAGACGATCATTCACAGCGTTGAACAATTATAATATTCATATGTAAATACTGATATAATTGAATTAATGACCATCATTTATCAGATTTAGATTTAATTCATCAGACTTTTTTAATTCAGTGTAATATAATCTTAGTGTGCTTTATAGAATGTAACATCTATTACATGTGCATGCCCTTAAAAAGCATATGTCTATCATAATCGTATTTCATTATCTATGGTGTAACAATTTATTTTCTGAACGACATATAGTTCCTATTAAACCATCTATTAAAAAACAATATTCTCTCATAATCGAATTTCACTATCTATGGTGTAACAATATATTTTCTGAAGGACATGTATTTCCTATTAAACCATCTATTAAAATAAACAATATTTTTTATCATAATCGTATTTTATTATCTATGGTGTAACACTATATTTTCTGAAGGACATATATATCCTATTAAACCATCTATTAAAATAAACACTATTTCTATCAAAATTGTATTTCATTATCTATGGTGTAACACTATATTTTCTGAAGGACATATATTTCCTATTAAACCATCTATTAAAATAAACACTATTTCTATCATAATTGTTTTTCATTATCTATGGTGTAACAATATATTTTCTGAAGGACATATATTTCCTATTAAACCATCTATTAACATGAACAATACTTCCATCATAATCTTATTTCATTATCTATGGTGTAACAGTATATTTTCTGAAGGACATATATTTCCAATTAAACCATCTATTAAAATAAATAATATTTCTATCATAATCGTTTTTCATAATCTATTTATTTAAATCTATTAAAAAAAAAAAATACAATTAAGCCTTTTCATAAAATGTCAATAGTATTAATGTTTTATCCCAACTGTGCATATTAAAGAAAAGGAAGAACATTGAAACTGGCTAGCAAATACAGTAAATACAGTAAGGGCAGGCACGAATGTGGTACGTTTGTACTTGAACTTAATGATTGGACGCGGTAAAGTTGACACATCACTAAACACAGTTGCATTATGTACAGGGTATTTAAACTTCATAGTTGCATAAGTTATGATGCAATTAAGTGTATATATGGTTATATTGAGCATTAGAGGTCAATGTGTTAAATTAAAAAAATTATAATGGATATTATATTTGTCAAAATATATTTATATTTTATTTGCATAATCATTCAATCGTCAGGTATTTGTACTTTCAGAGCCACTGTTTGAATGGATTATTAAAAAAATACACGAGTAAATTTTCATATTATTGGTGAAGATTTTTTGGCGCATACCGTATACTTATTTGTTGTATCATCATCATCATCATCATCATCATCATCATCATCAATCATCATCATCATCATCATCATCATCATCATCATCATCATCATCATCATCATCATCATCATCATCATCATCATCATCATCGTCGTCGTCGTCGTCGTCGTCATCANGACTACTCACAAATGCGTCTGAATATATATGAAGCAGTTTTCTGGCTGATTTGCAACAAGTATATGGGGTCTTCCTAAACAACAAATGAGCCTGGCATTGCAAATCTTCATTACAGGTCCACTGGCTGTAGGCCAAAAGAGCTTATGTAATGATGTGGTTTCTGCCTTTTGTATGTCTGTCCGTTAGACTTTTTCTTGTTTTTGCGATACAGTCCACAGTTTTCATCCGATTTTTTTTTCAAACTTGCACAATGTCAATGAGTAATCGGACCATATAATCCAGAATTATCTCTTTTTGAATTTGATAAAATTGTAATATTTTGCTCGTTTACGCAATTGATAAAGTCCACACTATTTAAAATGAACAACATCAGACCATTAAGTCCAGAATCATATCTCCTTACATTTGAGAAAATTCTGCTTGTTTACACAATAGGTCACATTTTTCATCTTATTCTTTCCAAACTTTCAGTGTCTTTATGGGAATGAGGACTCTAACCCTATTGGAATTGAGCATTATCCGACCATTACGTCCATACTTATCTTCCTTAGAAATTGAGAAATTTTGAAATCCTTGTTCAAAGTCCAAAATTTTCATCCGATTCTTCCCAAACTTGCACAGGTTTTTTTATCAATGAAGACCCAACCCAAACCCTAAATGAGCAATATCGGACCATTAGTCCAGAATTATGCCTCTTTGAATTTAAAAATAAAAGTGAAAAACTGCCTGGTTAGGTGATTATGTCAACATTTTTCATCAGATTCTTTCCAAACTTACAGTGTCTTCATATCAATGAACATTTTTACCTCATTTAAACTGAGAAACATCAGGACAATAAGTCCAGAATTTTTACTTTTTGTTTTGATGTAGACATTTTAAAATCCATGTTACTACAATTGGACATTTTTATTGAAATAAATGGATGCCGCGTGGTGACAACGTTAATTAAAATTTCTTACATCACTTAAATATCTTTTAAAAAATACACGTGTTTTTATATTAACAAATACATGAAAACAACACATCTATTATCCATCTATGTTTATGGTTGTCTATCATAGGCCCTAAGTACTATCCCTACCACATATAAAGCGCGACACGTATTATTGGTTGTAACAATAAGTTGCGATAAAGGAAGCAGTCGCTTATCAAGGAGGAGCTGTGTCCCAGCAACCCGTGTCCCTAGAGTAAAGCACTCCTCGGAGTTTTTATTAAGAACCACATACAGAGCGCGAAGCGCGACACGTATTACTATCCAGGTGGTATGGACCCTTTAGCATTATCCGACCATTACGTCCATAGTTATCTTCCTTAGATTTTGAGAAATTTTGAAATCCTTGTTTAAAGTCCAAAATTTTGATCCGATTCTTCCCAAACTTGCACAGGTTTTTCTTTCAATGAGGACCCAACCCAAACCCTATATGAGCAATATGGGACCATAAGTCCAGAACTATGTCTCTTTGAATTTAAAAATAAAAGTGAAAAACTGCTTGGTTAGGTGATTATGTCAACATGTTTCATCAGAATCTTTCCAAACTTACAGTGTCTTCATATCTATGAGCATTTTTACCTCATTTAAAATGACGAACATCGGGACAATAAGTCCAGAATTTTTTTCTATTAAATTTGAGAAAATAAAGAATTTCCACTTGTTTAAAAAAGTTCACAACTTTCGTCTGAATCTTTTCAAACTTGTTAAGTGTTTTATATCAGTATTACTCGAACCCTATTGAAAATATGAATATCGGAGCAATAAATCTATAATGATCTTTTACTAAATTTGAAAGTATTGTGAAATGCAGCTTCTTTATGCAATTTATAGTTTTCATTCCTTTTTTTCGAACTTTTACAGTGTTTTCATATCAATGAGTACTCAACCCCTATCGTAAATGAGCAACGTAAGAATAAGTTCAGAATCATCACCCATTGAAGTTGAGAAAAATATGACATTACGCTTACAAGATGAAGCAGATTTTTTTTTAAACCTACACAGTTCTGTTCCATTAATGAAAACTGCACACGGATGCCAGTAAAAAAAAACGAAACCAATGTAAATAAAATGAACTATGAAATATTTGGGGGTTACAACACAAAATCATAGATAATGGTTATTTGGGGGTTATAACACAACATCATAGATATTGGTTATTTGGAGGTTATAACACAAAATTATAGACAATGGTTATACCAGTATCTTTTTATATTTTGCTTAAAATAATCGGCCAATATATTCATTTTTACAGTAGAAAAAAAATCGTTCCATGTAACTTCAATGAGTGCCTTTTACACTGAAATTCCCGACGCCCTTTGATGCTTTACATCAATACTTATCTTGTTAATAAATGTAATACTAACCAAAGATGCAGAAAGAAAGACAATGCGTAAGTGTTACACATTAATGTGAATGTTCTTATTCGAGAATAAGCACATGTACTATCATGCAAACTGTTTACATAAATGTTTGGAATATGTTATACATTCATCAATTTCAAAGCTGATATTCACGAGTAAATGTCTGATTTATACCAAGGAAATTAAAGTTGTTGTAATATGCTTTACGTTTTAATTTACAAGTCAGGAATACCCGAAGATATATGTGGCCTCTATGCTATGTCGGTCATATTGAAACAATTATATTTATGTTAGAATAAAATAAAGATTATATAGCATATAACTATGTTAACGGGCGCTAAACTGAATATATCAACACTTAAGCGCCAAATACAAATTTATAAAAAGAATATGTTCAAGGTGCATTTCAAGCATTTCTGCGAAGAAATGCCTACTTTGCTATACGCATCCCGTGTTTTGGGTTCCCAAAGTTTTGCGAACTGTCCTTAATAACGGATCATGATCTTCCTTTGTGATTTCCTGACGGATCGATGTAATGCTTATCCGTACGTTATGATACAAAGTTTTGAGCTATAGTGTGTGTGCACCCTCATTAAAACTGTCCCAATATATCGCGGTCTGATTTCCAGTGCAGAAACAATTGCTTACGGTCTAATACGATCATAGTGAACGGGTTCCTGGAGTATTTTTTTTTATACGAGGATATATTGTGATATGAAACCCAGATTTGGAACACTATACTCTGTTACAATATGATACGAGTATGGTTGCGATGTGTTTAATCATTAGGTCAAAGTTGCACTCGATTACAGATACGACTGGAGTAATTTGTATTATGACTCTCGACTCCATTTTCATCATCGAATTATATTAAATACATGTTTTAACTACGATCGACTACGAACATCACGCTTTCGAAGTAAGAAAGGATTCGAAAATAAATTATATTTCTTGTTTGGTTGCGACCATACACGATATAGTACAATACTCCAGACAATTGGCCAACAATTATCATGATAGTTGTAGACAATGTCTGCCATTATTGGCTATTTTGATTTGGAATTCTGTATCGAATATATGAACACACATATGCAAAATACATACAATATTACTATTCATTACTATATTCAAAAATATTTTAATAAATGAATCGTGCACATATAATACAATGGAGTACTTCGTCAGTGAACGGGTAAACGTCCGATATAAAATGCTTTAACTGCTGCGGGCAACTTGCCCTTAAATTAATCCAAAATATATCACTGGAAAGCCACATTTGTTTATGCAATCGCACGAACATTGTTATTACGAACAATAAGTCAATAATAGAAATCGTGCTTCGGAGGAAAAGGTCCAGCTACCATGAATATAAACAAGATAACTGTGTTATGACCATGTTATATTATTGTAAGCCTTGTTAGGAAAGTATTTTAAATTAGATCAGGTTTCTACATAACGATATAAAGGTCGATGCTTTGTTTTGTAATCTCAACTTGTTTTGATATATTTGGATAAAACATTATCATAAATTGTAAACATAAATTTAAGCTCTAATGCGTGTGATTTTATTACATTGTTTTGCGTGTGTGTTTTCTTTGATGATTATTGTTTGAATCAAAAGTGTATGGCACATAATGAATGATATTGACAAAACATAAATACATAAATGAAAATAATGCAAACTGGCAGACTGTCTATTGTGTGCAAATAAGGACTTAACAATATAAGAAAACGTAAATTCGACTGCAAATACACGATTTAATTAACATTTGTGTTTAATGCATAAGACATGTATGCACTATTTTAATAAAATTTAATTTTCAAGATAATAATGTTGAATATAGAACGGGCATTTGTTTGTATTTAATTTGCTAAATTGCTACACCCATGGGAGTTTGCGGCAGCGGTAAAGGTATACTGTTGAACGTTGTTTACATTTGTGTTATTTGTAAAGGGTTTTGCGTCGGTAATATTTCATGGACAAGAGCCCCCAACGCATAAGTGACTGACTTGAATATATGTGTATATTGGATAAAAGAGCGGCTTTGAATGACGGCGTTATTTTGAGTTCATGTTAAGACCGAGCGAATGTTAGTGTATCTAAAAGTAACACTATGACATAACCAACAATTTAACTCTTGTTATCTGATTCTGAACCTCGCATGGATTCTTTACTTAATACTGAAACAATATGCTCATTATGAAAATTAACATTCTGGTGTTGTGAATGAAATGTTATAGCTATAAAAGAAAAAACACAACACAATTCAATTCAATTATTAAAATATGTATTTTATAAACAATCGATACACATGCTATTTTCTGAGCACTTTGGAAAAACTTGAGTTCTTCTGCGCATGATTATCGAACATGCAATATGTGCGTGACAAATCAACAATCAGGCAAATTGTAATTTAACGTTATGAAAACTATCAGGAAGGTTATTTTTAGGCATTATGTTCTCTTTTATATTACTTGTATGGTTTGTCTGACTTCTAAGGTAATTACCAAATGACAGCGTTCAGTGTTATTCTGAAAAATACATACATACATGCTATTTAAGATTTTTTACACCGCTTGTATAACATCTTACATTCAAGTGTGCACAAAGAGCTATAAGACATACACAGAGACTTGTTCACGTTTTGGTTAATTTACAAAATTAAAAAAAAAATGTTTCAGATCTGCAAATGTTCGTTGTAGGTATGATATTTGCGAGGAAAGTATACAAATCACACTGACATTAATATTAAACACATAACACGGCATACACCCGCTTCAATCCTTATCAGCGCTGCAAATAAGTCGCTTATGTTTTAATCTCAATAAACACGAATACGTAGTTTACCAACTAATTGAGTTTGTTTTAAAAAAACTCAGAAAAAAACTTGGAATAAACAATTGCATCCTATATGTTTGTTCGTATAGCACTGGATTGGAGTTAGAACAATCTATTAAAATACGATTAAACGATCTGGTAAAATAGTTGTAAAAAGCCGACAACGACGTCATGGCAAACACTCCTCCAAAACACGATGGTCTGCATTTCAATGATTGCTGAAAATAACAACGGGGCTAAGGTGCTATACGATGCGTCATAAAATGTGCTTCCTGTGACCGCGTGCGTACTCAATTATAAACAGACACTCGCCAGTCTTTCAACTAATTGCAAATATGTGTATAAGTATCAACTTGTCTATATTGCCAGTTGCACAGTGTCTGTATCTTTGTGATTAATAATAATTTAGAATAAATTGTATAACGCGAACTATGAGCGAATGCACTATCATAGCGTATCTGCTGTAACACAGAGCTCGACATTACGTCTTTACGGGATCGCATTATGAGCGAATGCGCTATCATTGCGCATTCTGCTGCAACACAAGACTCAACATTACGCCGTTAATTGATTATATAATGAGCGAATGCACTATCATAGCGTATCTGCTGTAACACTTGACACGACTTGTTTCGTCGTTACGGGATCGTATTACAGTGGGGTTAGGGATTTTGTTCCGGGATTAATCTCTTTAGAATCCCTAAAAATAACCCTCATTCAGCCGATTTTTAGAGATTAATCCGTTTTCACCCCGTTTGATTCGAATTCATCTGCATTAAACCTTTTCCAGCGGTTTTTAGGGATGAATTGCGATAAATAAATCCCTTGCAGGGATGAAATCATCGCAAGGGATGAATTCATCGCAATTCATCACTTGCGATGAATTAATCCCTTGAAGGGATTAATTCATCTCTACGCATGCGCAGTCGATGTCAGGGTTAAATTGGGATGAAAAGGCGGAGTTAATCAGAGATGTAAACGAGTAGGCGGGGCGTAAACAACAATATATTAGGGATTAATACATTGCATCATTTTGATGTAATCTGCAATTTGATGGGAAAATACGAATCAGTTTGATTTATGCTATGTTATCGATGTAATGTATTTGTGATGTTTAATGCTATCATAAAGCTTATTAAAACATTATAAAGGCATACGTGGTGCTGATATTCGACTGAGTATTAGCACCATTAGCAGCGTATTCAGTTTCAAACACACACATCAATATAACGAGCAGCCTTTACACAAATTGATGTCAGTGCGACGGCTTACGTAACAGCATACGGCTTGGTTGAATAGTGTACGTGTAAGATGCATAAATATATATGCATTGTTCGAGAAACGCATTCCTGGTCGTGTCTGACATATACAGTATTACTAAAAGTTATATGTAAATGGTGTAAAATACGTCATCCGAAGTAAATAACATATACTAGGTGGTGTTTGTTTCCCTCACGTACTTCTCCTAACATAAATGACAAACATAACACCGAACGCATCTATGTTTACCCTTTGCATGCTGGGAAATTTGTCATCTGCTAAAATGTCGTCTGCTGAATTTCTTAGATCATCATTTTCTTCACTTTTTTTCAAAGACCACTATCAGAATAGCAAACAGTTCGGATCCTGATGAGACGCCACGTTCTGTGGCGTCTCATCTGGATCCAAACTGTTTGCAAAGACCTTTAAAATCCTGTTCCAGCGCTTAAAGGGTTAGTTTCCTGTTTCAATAGTGGCTTGAGATGAGACAGGAATAAATTCTGTTTAAGCACACATTTGTGAACATACATAATATAATGCACGATCAATATATATGCATTTAAATGAAAGAAATCTATTTAAGTGACAGTTAAAGAAGTACATATACACAACTACTAACTATAATCTGATATTTCTTAAACATATTTGTATTTTAACATTTGAATTTTAAATAAAATACTTACAAGTGCTCTAAGAGTACATACCATTATGTCGTACTCTGCACCTTTACAATTTGAAATCGAATTTAACATAATATAGTTCTGTATTGAGTATTTAGAAAGAAACTAATAACCGTTCTTTTCTATTATCATTCATGTCATTATTTCTATAAAAAAATCGAATTAACCAAACGCGTTCCACACACTTTTTCCCAGAATAACATCTGCACAATTTGCAGTAATACAATATAACAATAGGTGCTACATGCATCCGCAATAACCAGCAGCTATTGCATGGAATACCCGGATCTCTCCATGCGACGAAAGGAAATGGTGTGTATTGCTGTCAATTATGTCTAAGCATGATTAAACGTACTTCATTGATTTACAACGACTATTTATATAAATTGTCTTTTTTAATTGGTAAATGAGAGTTATTAAAGAATTCTGTATGACGAAACCTGCAGTCGCTTATCCGGTTACCGGTGCTGTATTTTAGTCAGAGTTTAGGCTAAGCATTGAGTGGTTGTAAATATGTGTAAATTAACTATTTGTGAATGTGTTAAGAAGCCACGTGCTTGCAAATCTAGGGCATTTTACAAGTTTAAATAGTTCAGTCAAGTTATGGAAGTACGCAGTAGTGTGCTCGACATTAGCGCAATGAAATAGAGCTTATACATTTTCATTTACATCATGTTAACTGACAATGTGCGTGGATACAATTTCGCCAGTTCTAATTCATATACAGATCATATAATTTGTGATCGATGTTGAAAAGTTTTAACTTTTACGAAATAACACAGAAATAATTGTATTACAAATATTGGTGTTTGTTATTTTGTATTAATGCAAATGCCCTTCTATAATGCAATTTTCATTTATGTAAGTACATTTTCAATTTCATGTACAAATCAGACAAATGCGAAGCACAACACGTACATACATTATTAAAGTGGGATCACTGCCATTGAACGATCATTATGAAGCGTTGAAATTTACGCCGTTTTAAGGAAATGCAAAACCGCACCAGTTTTCCTGACTTAATAATAAGTAAGCAATAAAAACAATTGCAATGAATATTAGCAACATTGCCTTGCAAAATAACAACATAAATCAGCAATACAAAAAATAAAACTTAACAAAGCAATTATATAATTCAATTGTGTATTATTTGTAAAAGGCATAACAGATGCAATGCCCTGTTGAACCGATATGAGTACTTCTAAGCATGAATATCGGAAGATTGGAGTCTGCGTAACACATCACCAACCAATAACATTGTAAATCAATGGGAAGAAACCATTCAACTATGTAAGTATCACGCTTACTTTCTGCTTTCTGTTACTTTACTTGTCTGAGTGTTCTGACTTTGTACATGAATACCAAAAGACCGCGTTCATTGTAAAAATATAATGAAGAGATGAATGCATGGCGTTTAATATTGTTTACCAACACCTGTGTAACGTCTACACACATATGCACATACCGTTGTGCATAAACCACTGTTATAAATGTAATATATTAGTCAGAGGTAACATGCACCTGACATACATAAAGCGCTAAAGAGAGTCAAGCTACCAAAAATATGTTGCTATAGTATACACGTTTACAACACCTCAGCAAGACGTCAAATGCGTTGCAAAACATCATGTTGCTAACACGTCGTGAGACATGCCTCGAATACCTCCTACCGAAATACATACATTTTAAGAGGACAATAACCAGATTCTGTCCATGTATCTATTTTACATTTATAACACAACACATCGGAGTAAATATATAATAATAATCAGTATAAACAAACACAATATATGTACTGTCGGATAAGTATTGTATGTATCATACCTTTTAAACTGACATAGCGAGCACATAAAGACACATCAATAATTGTCGGCGATGAAAAAGGCACTAAATAAAAATCTTATGAAATAGGTATTACTGATTATACTTGCTAATTGATGCCTGGTTAAGAGGTCGGTTACAGGCTTAAAATTATGAATAGCATACTACTTCATCTTATGGAAAGCCATATACTTCCTTTAGAAAATGTATAATAATTCCATAATACGATCCGTTAAAACAAACAAACCGACCGACAACTTATAATTGGAAATCTCTCCTTCCGACAATCGACGGTGTGCATTTTTATAATATCTGAAATAAATACCTGGCTTAAGATGATTAAACAACATAAGCATATTTTTTTATTATTTGAGCAGACGCATATTTGCTTGTGTGAATGATTCTTAAGGACAACGTCATCAAACGTTGATGTTAGTACAACGGCGTTCGTAATATCGTGCGTCTTTGTTAAATAGTGTACGTACGTGCAATATTCAGAAAAAGCCTAAGAATAGTTAGTGAGTCTCCTCCCTAGTCGTACGTTACACTTACGTTAATTCTTATGCTATGCTATAATGGAATAACATGTCAGCTTCATGTGCATGTGCACGGAACGCGTCAATATTAATTTTTGCTCTTCCAATATTGGTTTAGCATTAAAAACGTACATAGACGGCTTTAGAAATTGTATAAACAGTATTTAATGCACATAAAATATATATGCATTCGTATTAAAACAATTTATAAAAGTTAAAGTTCATATATAAATCTAGTCAGAATAGTGTGCCATTTATTAGATATATCATCACCTGTATTGCGCTGTATCAATTGCAGAAATTATAGTGAACGTGTACACACTATACGCGTGTATTACTTTTTAAAGTAGAACTTATAACATGTTTATAAATAGTGATCAGTCCCAGAAAGTCAACCATGTGAATGTAGAAATGCAGATATAATATACGCCTGCCATGCCATTGCACGGACTCAATTATGACATCATAAAGGATGTCTGTTGAATCGACGAAATGAATCACACTAAGCCGTTCAATGACAGTTACATAAAGTACATAATGTAAAATAAATAAGTAGGCATTTAAAATCACCATGGATCAAAAGCATAGGGTTATTGTACTTGTATAATATGAAGTGTGGCATGTTCTGAGAATTTCGATCAAAGAGGGATTGATGGGCGACGGTGACGTATAAACAAACTCAGAATCCTCCAAGTGTAGTTTACACAGAGGTGTTGTTTTTGCAATATTCGTCGTTTTGATGTGAAACATATGGCCTCAATAATACCTATCAGAACACACAATTTGACATGTTGTTCAATCTTTTTCATGTAAGTAAGTCAATGTCATGAACTTAAAATACATATACAATCGCATAGGTCCTATTACAACGTCAAAACTTTTATAATCGTCGAAATATGTTTATATTATCGATATTGTTTACAATTACACTTGCTTTTCCTTCGGAAAGTACTGAGACACTTCCGCGTTTTAAATTGTGTAGTTGACCTTACTTTATAGTGTGATCCTTAAATCAATACACTTCGGAAAGTTGTGTCAGTTATCATATTTACAATATGCCATATATTCGAATTTATTTCAAACTATACGGATGTTGATTTTGTATATGAATGTGTCAATTGTTTTAGTGTTACGAAGTTTTTGCCATGTTGCACCATTGTTTTATTCAGATGAACACATTCTTACATGATTTGACAATTCATATTATATTTTATAAAACATGATATGCATACATAACAAATAAAATCTTCCTTGAAAACCGGCATAAATGAACAAAAATAAAAGTGTTAAAGAACTTACATCACACACACATATAATATAAAGATTTACATCAACATGTATATCTTTTCAATTTCGCAACTCACATGACAGAATAATTATACTACAATTCCACAAATACTTAGTTTATCTATCCAAATGTTCTCGCTACTACTTATTTAAGGCAAGTGACTTATTGCCTATACAATACAGGTTAATAAATGCAACGAAACAACATACATTGAACAGCTTAAATTGAGGTTAGTATATACACTGTTTGAAAATGTAGTAAGTGGGATTACACGTGTTGTACAGATTTGTTCAAATTGCATCTGACGACGTTTTTATTTTCATTGTCAACAAATAATAACAAAAGTATCGTAAACGGAAAAACGCTTTGAATAAATGATTTTGCCCATTACACATCGTAATTATGTAACATAAAACTGTGCAGTTTGCTTTAGTCCAAATCTGTTTTTAAGTGTGTGATTTTATGTAAGACCACGTACTTACGTTGCTGATAGGTGAACTTTTGGCGACCTTACTAACAATTGTTCTGAACAAGTTCATTACACTCCGCAATGACTTGAAAACGAGCTTGAGTTCATTCCAACATAAACAGTTTTAAATATAAATACGTATAGTGTCTATCCAATCCATCTATCAAGTTGGCGACAAATGGTACAGCCATAGGATCGTGGAGCGTTAGAACACGCAATACGTGCGACTGACGCACGAGCTGAGGCTTCACGAAATATCCGAGGTCAGGTAGCTAAGCCTTGGAACAAAGCGTATGCACACTAGTGATTACACTGTTAGGTTCAGTCAACATCGACATCGCGTAAGACTAAGATACTAATTAAGTATAATCCGTTGATAATAATTTCCTGAACAGAAACGAGACATGCAATTAAATGGAAAATCACAATGAAACAAATGTGTACGTTAGGAGCGTCTCAGAGTTTGTAAGAAAAGTCAATATAAACGATATCAAGATAATGATGTATCGACATAAAAACGAATCAAGCGGAATGACTTACACTACAATGGTTAATTAGCCTGTCATCCAATTTAAAATGACAACGACTGCATATTTTCAAAGTAGACGGGAATAATTACGTGCACTTTTGACGGTCTGTTTAAGTCAGATTTCGATTAGTCAAAAATGTCTTTAATTATGATGGGGTTGTTAAACTTAACAGTCAATGGAGGAAATTCGTCAGCAGTATTATTTTCAAAAGTATGCATTTGCAGGAGTACACTTTAAGTTAGCTTTATTGTCATTTACTGCAGTATGGAATTACCGCAGCCATCTTAGCAGTATTACTTAATGAACATAAAACGCGTATACAATTCAATGTTAACGATTAGCGTTTGCAATAAAGGTTCTTTTTGTATGTTTACGCGGATTGCCGCTGGCATGCTCTTTCAGGAAGTTCCTAAGTGCATATGTGCCCAAACGAAAGTTGGTCTACGAATTATCCGTTTACAACATTATTAATTGTACGCGAACAGACAGCGCATTATAGGGTAACGACGGCCATCACTCACACTATAAACCGTACACTATAATATGAATATCCACGAAACATTATGAGGTCAAATAGGTGAAAGTGTCTATATAGTTTTTGCTTGATAATTATTTAGCGTTAAAAAAACAATTAAAAATAGGTTGCTTCTTTAAGTATAAAACGAGAATGCTATTTTTATTGATTTTATTGACAAGTTCACTTACGTTTCTGACACTAATGAACGTTCACGTAATCGCTTGATGGAATAGCCTCACATTGTAAGTGTTCATGTATTGGGTTCTTGAAAGCAAGCATTATATTCATCATAGACGGAAGTACATTATTAAAGCTCATTTTATGGTCGGGCAATCAACTATTAACGTGTTTCTTACTCAAATATTGCAAAGTGATAAACTACATTATGATTTGTAAGATAATTTGTCATTACATGACCGGATTCATCCGTGTAAGAACAAATAAACATTTCACAGTAGGGCACATGATACGCATTTCGAATTGATTACTAGTTTAATATTAATATATGTTTTATAATATACACTTCGCATTTTTAGACTGGCATGCACTTTCTATAATTATATCATCAAGTCGTATACACCACATGTTCTAGTGTGTGTCATGCCAGCGGTAACTAGCTTAATATTATCATACACTTTCCGAATAAGAACGCATTGCTACACTTCAAAATAAGATTCCAAAACGTAATGTTCAGCTTCGACTAAAACTGTATATATCCATAGATGTTCTTAAATAATGTAAAAGTAAAATACTGTGTACACCACGCGAGTCTTTAGAAAACATAACTTTTACAGAGATAAAAGTGTATGCATTAGTTAGTTCTTGGCCGGCCCGGTAAAAACAAATCATAAATCGAAGAAAAAAACGTAGATAAACAAATAAATATTATATATACAATATTAAATATTAAGTTCCTTAAAACGGTAAGAACGTGAGCTACTTCTAGTTTCCATGTATAACTATTCATGTACTCACTTCGAGGCTTGCCAACAAAGGTAATCGCAAGACCAAACAATCAAGTCGAGTGTTTCCGAAAATGTGTAATTGCGATAAACACACATGCAAGTGGAGTGTTGGTACACATATGAAAAACAACAAACTATATCAAACGCAAATACAAATACATTGGACTAATTCTGTTAAATATTTTTACATTCATACTTGCGGGGTATGTTTGTTTTAATATTCAAGCGAATCAGTCCAATTTATTTGTATTTGCGTTGAATATAGTTTGCTATTTTTAACATGTGTTCCATTTCTGCAAGTGCATATGCCATCATGTCGAAAATCTGATGTATGTCGCTAGAGGTCAACTCGCGGATACTGATTTTCGTCTATAAAGATTATAATTTAAACAGTAACAGGAACACGTTGTTATTTCTTATCCTTATTATTGCAAAATCCTTAATCAGTACTGCATCTATCTATTGGCGAAATTGCTAAAATATGCAGATAGCTGGATTTCGAGACTGTTTGTTTTTAAGAAAGAGCCAATATGCTCCACTCTTTAACTAAAACAAAGAGTACATGAGGAATTACATACTATTGATATATTGACATACAATACATTGTGAAACACAATGTACTAGTTACATTCGATATTCTAAGTTCGCATTTGTGAATCTAACAGATGAGAGTGGCAATGCAACAATTCAAACACGCCGACCATAGTTCATGATCTTATAATCAGATTAATTAAGAAACAAAAACGAACCGAACACATCTAAGGCAGCAGATGTAATACATTTTATCATTTGTCATATCGACAACATTTGATATTAATTCTTATAACATTACTGGAATATTGCATTGAACAGTTGGACATATGGTGTGATATATGTTCAGACCAGATGTAGTGAAGCATGTACTTAACTAAGGACAATCTACACCTAGTTACTATAAAACACATTGAAATACCCAATTGCTTGATGCAAACATCATGCATATTATGTTGTACCTATTAAACATTAAGAACCTTTTACGTTAATAAAATATATGTATGTGTATATATTAGTAAAAACACATATCTGAGTATCGACTGAAAAGTAGCTTAACACTGTTTTGGTTTTATGAAAGTACGTCTTATTTCAAGGATTATTTAACATTAACAGGTAGTTTTCTTGAGCAGTAGTTTATTTCTAGCGTCTAGAACATGAATGTCGCGATAAATCTGTTCTTCAAGCAAAGAGTTTAATGACGTAGAACATGTTTATATTTCCTTTCACAGGGTGGCAACTTCCGGTAATGTTAAATTAAGCATGGTATTTGTCCGGTTCGATACAAGAAGTTTTATAGATCAACGCTTTTATTTTATTTGTTAGGGATAGTTAGAACGGAACAGTTCAGACACCGGTAACTAAGGTTTAGTTGGCTAACGTGAACTATATAGCTGCATTAATAGTTTGTGTTAGGATATATGTTACACTTAAAGATATTTGTTGTGTCTTACATTTGATTCACATTTTTATGAATGTTACCCCCCCAAAAAGTTGATTGCAGAAACATAGTGTGAATCTTCGTTTGTGTGGTGTCAGATGATGCAGTCATTTATTTTTGTGAAAAAAATATTCACAAGCAAACAGAAAATAAATAATTTTTTAATAGAACATACGAGCAAAACTTACTTAACTGCTTTAACCCATGCTGAATTATAATTAACTTAGAACCGTTGTCAGAAATTATATCAAACTGTTTCAGCGAGCATTTGGGGAGCGCATTCAAGATCGCTCAACGTATTCAGGAAATAGGCTTACGAAGGTCTTGACAATCCACTCATCATTAACCTTATGGGTTTTGTATGTGAGCTAACTGATGTTGATCAGTATTGTTGACGATAAGTTATAGTATTTCATGTGTCATATTACTCAACATGGATTACAATGCAAAGTTTGAATGACAATATATGTGGTGTTAGGAATTAGATGTATACTAACACTGCAATTTCATTTATATATTAATAGGCTAATACATCTCTAATTTGTGTATGTGTGATTGAAATATGTACTAGCTATTGTTTTCCCGTAATATATACATTATTTTCATATTGAACACAACTTGTTTATTTTTCCTGATCTTTTGATAATATTAACTTACAAAGATAAAAATATAGTGAAAATTGTTTCCATCTTCGTATTAGGTATTTATACTAATTAAGTCTATGACGTATACTCCATCAAACCAAAATAATTCCAAATCATTTGTTAAAATGTCAATAAACATCTGACGTTTGTTTTTTTCCCGCTGATTTGGGTCTAAAAAATATCTATGACATTTGACTTTATATTAATTTATTATTAACTGAGCCTTCTGATGGACTATATCCGCGTACAATGTAAAACACATAAGGGTCACTGTGCTGCAAACTGGTGTACACGTATTGTTTTTATCTCCGGTAGAAGTTTGAACTCAGAGAATAATATAATTTGTGCTATAGTGCAAACATTTCATTCTAGACCATTGAAAGTAATCCTTTCGGAACGATTAGTTTAAGCAGCCAAATATGTCCATGATCGTATAATGCTCCAAGAAGTTATCGCAAGAGCATAGTTTTATGTACATTTGTCTGTAAAAATAATAATCATACTTGCTACAATATGTTATAGCAATATTTGACGGAAAATTAATGCAAATGTCAAGAGTTGAGATAATAATAGATTGTGTTCTCAACGTGGAAGCATATAGTACTGACAGGCCGACGTACAGTAGTAACATGTCTTTGTTTATGTTTGCATAGCAGCCTCTACTTACAGTGTATTATTTTATCACTTGGTGTTGCAGACAAAATGTGCAATAAGACCATTTTTAAAGTTTAAGTCTTAGGTATTTTAAATAGTATGTACCGGTATATAATACTAACAAAGACAACTTTAAAAACAATTATTTACAACCAAACTTTTATGCTTGTTAACAACCATTGTCACACATTAATACACCCCTCATTTGTGAATAGGCTAATGACGTGATACCATATTTTGCCCGCACTTATAATGAGAGCCAACAATGTCGATAGTACGACAACATTAAACAATATGCGTTGTCTTCACGTACACGATCGGGTGGCCTGGGACTTTAAAGATCGATTTAAATAGCATATGACCGTCTCTTACACACAAATATTATTACAAATCAGATATTAAGCCAAAACACAATGTTCAATGATGATGGAAACGAAGAGTTTAAGTTAGTTGTTTGTCATATTCGGACAGACCAACTGTGCATTACTTGAGCTTGAGAAGTCGAACACATATTTTATCCATCTTGAAACAAAACTAATAATGGTTTTTAACAAGTTATGTTCTTTCCATATTACTTAATTAATATTGTTTTCACTTAGCATAGTCAATGTATATAATTATAACAGGAATGTGATATGATGTTATAGGGTGAATCACTAAATACACGAATTATTAAATTAGTTATCACGTACAAATATGTTTATGTTATTATGATTGTGTAACACAAGCACACAAAACGGGTATCAACGACAGAGATTTGTTGAAATGTTACCGTCACAACGTTTAACTTCACTAATAATAATATGCTGTCTGAACGCATCTTACAACATAATGTTGATTGTAGTAAGTAGGTATTACTGTTTGTTAAGTCGCTCTAAGCTCTCCTCGTTCTACAGCCAGCACAACACTTTGTTTAGAAACTGTTTAAAACACGACTTGCACGGATTGAATGAGAAGAATGTTCGATACAAGCATCTACTAGTAACGAGATCTCATTGAAATAATACTGCGTTTTATTTTATTCCGTGTCTCAGGCCGTTACAATTTTATAATTATGACATGTCTGAACGTTCACAGTGGGTTGCATTCCGTATTTATTTCAATCTGAACGATTTCAACGCCAATATTACTTTTCATGATTTATAGCAGGCACTCTGATGTTTAAATAAAAAATTGCAATTTTGTTTTCGTACACACACTCATTTCGTTATTACCGAAATAATCTTAGGAATGCAGTTAACTCAATGTTAAGATTGCATTAGAAATAAAAAAAGAAAATGCTTGTTACGAATAATGAATCCAATGCAATTTTGAAAAAGTTCGCCGATTTATTGAATGAAATAAACACAGCAGTGCAATTAAAGACGCCAAACTACAAATGTAAGCGTATTTTATCCATCGCATACGGCATATATGAAGGCACTTTATATACTAGTGACCTAGTCATTTTTATTGCTCGACTTGTATATACGTTTTTGTTGTAATACAAATATTTGATATTGTTGAGCAATATACAGATTATCTTTCTAGGTACATTCATGTTTGAATCATCATGCATACTCAGTCTTAAAATTATACAATCAGCAACAAATATTCCGTTACAAATATAATAATAAGAAATGAATGTGATAACTCAGTCCGTGATTTATAATAAATGCATGCTCTTAAAAGTTACACAATTCTTGTTTTCGTTATCACACATTAAATAGTGCTTATAATGTTTAGTTCCTCTTTAAATGTATCAAGGGTGTGTATCATATCAAGATGGCTACACGCAAATAGAACGGCATGATATGATAATAAGGAATTTGTCTTTGCATCAGGCTGTAAAAAAGGAAAGATTGGCATATACGTATGCAATATAATATCAATATGGATGTGTGTTATAATAAGATAAAACCAAGAGTTTACAATGTCGAGATGGAATATAAAGTTCACATTCAGGAAGCATTTATATATTACATAACGGCATATTTATTGATAAAATAAATAATAAAACGTCGTGTTTATTGGTGCTGCGAAGTAAACTGCAAGTTTGCACAGTTGCACATGCAATTTTGATGACTAGTACGTGTTGTATAAATGCTATTGTACAGTCAATTATTAAATACATATTTTGTTTATATGTTATATACATAAACATAACAGATGAGGTATAACTTGTTATCGCGCGCGTTGTAGCACGTTTTATTTCTTCACAGTTTTAGAGAAATTTCTTAAACTGTAAAACAACGTGACCCATTCTTATAGTTGAATATTAAACAAATTGCAAAGTTATACTGCCGTACAAACAGCGTCGTGTATGGATTCACGAGAGAAATATAATGCATCGTGTACACATATTATTAAAAAACAAATGTGCCAAATGTTGTTATCCCATTGAAGAGTACGTTTCATACCTTAATGTTAATTAATGAACTTGTTAACTGAAATGATATTCAACCTCTTGACAGCACACCAGCTCTATTGATGCATGTTTTGGGATGTCACTAGCGTAGTAGTGGTGGTTACCTGCTTAAAACGTCTACTAAAACCACGATGTACACGTCTTCGTTCAGAATGACATGGTGCGTACATAATTCAATTCACTGATGTTCACTTATAATGTATTCCTACTATACTTATATGATTTAAATTATCAAGGCATGACAATGAAAGCATGCCACAAAAATAACAACACGCCATTCAATTAATTATTGTATACAAACAACACTTGAGACGTATGTGTGCAAAAAGAGCTTTTCCGTAATTATTTTTTTGAATATAACATTATGTTGTATTGTAATACAATAATAACAAACTCAAGTTAATAACCTAATTGTACACATAAAAAAGCATGTCATAGTATCTGATAACTACACCTTTACCGTTTGCATCGCATAACCTTCATTTTTCGACATACTTATGCTGTTGCAGTAACAAAACAAATTAAATACACAGACACATGCTTCGTTGGTTGTGTATACAAAACGTTAGTTGAATCCAATACGTATTTGTACTTGTTACATTGCGGACTATTCACAGCACAATTAAAACGTATGTTTCTCTTTAAAAAGCCTTTAAACAGTTGTGTAAGAGCACTAACGCATATAATGTTTCTTCGTCGACATTTTTATATAAAACATATATGCTTATCGTAGGATAAAAATGCGTTTAATCGTTTAAAACTTGAGTCTAATATTTGAAGTACATGCACACAAATCTATGACAAATATTTAAGTTTTATGGAAAAGAACAAACAACGAAACATACAATAATGTAACGCAATAGAAATGCAAAATAATTAAATACTTGGGAACGCATAAACGGAATAACCAACATGCGTTAAAATGCAGTAAAGTTGATTTAAGGTATAGACAATCCCAGAAATCGATACCTCCCGGATTACCCGCCCCTGAATACTCTCGAGCGCCTCCAAAACGGTACTGAAGAAATAAACATGGACCTATATATGTTTGTATAGGTCCCTACGCAAAACAAGGAAGCGAAACGGTTTTATCCAATATATTTGAGGATTTAAAGAGTTTCTGTTATCGATCTGACAACCATATAATAGTTCGTGTTTTTTTTTAAATATAAATTACGTAATTAGTAGAAATAAGGTTCATCTGCATTCTTTTAAGAGTAATAAAACACAGCATGGACATGGACCTATTTGTGTAGGTCCCTGGCATGAATAAGGTCTTGATTGTCATTTAACATGTTATTTAAAGGTGACGCGTGATATCTTATCTTAATTTCGGTATCTACACATGTGCAGACATGTGGTGTCACGGGCAAACCCATAAACGCTTTTAATCCACACTTGGAACATCGCCTCCCATTTAGCGAATTCGTTCGCGCCTTTATCGCTGATGTTTTTTTCAAGAGATGTATGTTGCTGTCATTAATAATTCGTAATTAACAAAGAAATAAATCACTTATTTTGTTCGGGTTTTTATTTTTTAAGCGTAAATTTAGACCGTTTTACGAAAATTTAATAAAGACATACGTTTAGGAAATCTAGAGAACACAATTGGAACTATTTAAGTTTATTTAAGGCTCATTATTTTTCATGTTGAACATTTCAATCGTGAATTAAGATGTTATTAAGAAAATTTAATAATATTTCAGGCAACATGTAAAACGTTATTTAAATAATAATATAAGAAAGTTGTAGACAAAAGCTGATATGTCCTTTTCAATAAAAAAGTATGACATATCCTGACATCTTACACAGTTTTGCAAGCGAATAACTCCGATACTTGTTCATTTAAATCACAAAATTCATTTCCGGCTAGATATTTTTGTATTAGCTTGAGAGCGATTTTTAAATAAAAGATTGCTAAAAACCACTTTAGTTTTAGACTAAACTAGATACATAATTTTAATTTAAAAAAAAATCTACCTGAAATCTTACAGAGTTTCGATAATAAAGATTTACGGAACAATTTTAGAATCACAAACTTCATTTCGGCTATAGATTTGTATATTACCTTTAAAATGACACTTACAAGGGAAATATTAATAGCGAAATGGTAACTGTTTAGACAAACAAAGATATGTATTATTCAATAAAAGAAGTCGTCCTCAGTCTTTAATCTTACAACGTTTCTTAATGAATATCTCCGGAAAGTATAGAAAGTACGACATTTAATAAGAAATAATATAGGCTTAAACAAAGGCAGATATCAATTTAATTGTCTACATCGACCTTAAATCTATCTAATTAATATCAAAGATCTATCCAAAAAAATTGGTCTGAATGGATGTTTCCAATCTTTATATATTGATAGATCTTTGTTAATATCTCCGGCACTATTTACGCTAAAATCACAACGTTTACTTCAGACTTTAGATATTTCTATACCTTTATAATTATGCTTGAATAATTTTATTCCATAAAGAAATAATTAAATTTTATACAAAGGCATTACTGAAAGGTATGCTTAAAAATGCCAACTCGGCCTTAAACATTACGTGTTGTCACTGAATATTGTTGCAGAGACACATATTTTATGAATCTATCGTGTATATTTTTTATTTAAATTATATTGATTTACGATGTGATACATATCGACACTTGGTTTCATGTTTCACTTGTTTTCAATCCTAATGTGCGAAGTCATAAAGTACTGTTTATTGGAATAAAGCGGGTGTACACTATGATAACGTTGTAATCTGTCAAATTCTTCAGTACCGTTTTCAATCGCGGGTTACGTAATAGCCAATATGGCGGCGCCCATATTATCGATTCTGGGATTTTCTATAGCTAATTGCCTATTTACGATAATTGGTTACGCAAAAAAGGGTTCTTCAAGGAATAGTAATGCTAGTTTATTACCAATTTCACGAAACACTTAACTACAAAGATAACAAGGTAATGCCGAAAACAAGTTGATCGAGCAATCTGTGATGAATTAAACACAAGGAACACTCTTGTATGTGGTTGTACGTGACTGATAGTCGCAAATACTCTATAGGTTCCGACGCTTTTCGCTATATACCTTTCACATTAATCAACGTCCTAATATAAATTCAATATACAATAATCGGAACAACTAGACAATTATAATTTTGAATGAGAAACCGGATTGATTTGCACATACAATTATCTAATTTTCTTCAAGATAACACAGCAACATGCCTTATTAAAAATATTTACAAAATATGCTACATTATAGATATGCATTGTTACTGTTAACATCAAACGGTCATTGTGCTGCATTCTGATTCTTAGAAGTCTACATAAATTGCACCAGACGGATACAACATATCGTTTCGGGCATTTAAGGTTTATTTATTGTTGTCTTAGAAATTACGTGTAAAATATTACGTTTTTTTCGATGCTTTTTTCTTTTTTTATATAACGTAATATGCATTTTAACGGGACACGGTATCACTATGCATCGCAATACGTTAATTGATACGAATAACGTTCTTTATGTCTTTTCGCAAGATGGAAATTCGAGTAAAGCTCCAATCCGTATGATTATTGTTAAATATTTAAGCATACTTTTTGTGTGACGAACCGATATTCAAAGAACTTTGGCTATATATGCATTACCTGTTTTCGTTTTCATTAATATGATTTGATTCCAGTCCAGAAAAAAAGTTATTAGCTGCTAAGTTTTATTACAGTTTTATTCCATCTAAACAATTCTAACAAAATATTAGGAAATCTCGAAGAGATCCTCACACATTGAGGATGGTATCAATAACATGTGTAACACATATTCTATATAGAATGCCCAAAGGACCACATATAGCAAAACTCAATATTCATGGAAATTATATATATATATATGCATATATAATTTATGTACATCGCTCCGTGGTTAAGACTTGTATTTCATTTCATACTAATCAGCTTTCTAAGAGGGCGATCACATGGTTTAGGATCAGGAGCATTCTTAAGTCAATATTCTTACTTCACTTTGATTTCTTTCCCACCTTTAAAATGAGTTTGACCATCATGCTAAATTTGATGTTATTTTAGTTTTGGTCTGTCTTAACCCAGACTTTCAAAAAGAATATATGCCCATTCCTACAGCTAAGATTTTATATATCAAAGTATCAATGAAAATTCAAATCTTGTCTGAATTAGTGAATTAGTATGGCCCAATGTACTTGTGGTTGTCTTAGTGTACGATACGTCGTTTGAACCTGCCCTTACCAAGTTAATTAACATAAACTATTGTATAAGAATGTCAGTATCATGCATTTTGCACATGCACAACACCAGGTAAATTAACACGAAATATTATATTCATTACTTTATTTTGGTTGCGTTACAACTCCATAATTTCGAAAAAAATATCGTCGTACTATTTGAATTCATATTCAAACAGCAAGTGGACTTTGATATAACTCGACTTTATGTTACTTCCTTTCTCCGCTGGATTTCACCATAGTTTATTGTGTACAAAGAGCGGGGACACGAGTCTGAACTATAAGTGGGTAAATACGGATTGGTATTACAAAAAACTATGTTTATTTTGATATAATGTTGAAATAAATCTTAAATGCATTATTAAACATGCACAAAGATCCACATATGATAAAAGCGACACTACCGTACAAGACAGCTTCGCTAATGTAAAGTATTCCTGGCATAAACCGTAATATACGACCGTGTTTAACCTGATGTTGTGTTTGTTCATTTGACAGCGCACTGCGTCATACATATACACTAAAGTGTGATCGTATTTAATCACGTATCGATTACTGCTTAATAATACGTTTGAATCTCCTTTAATATAACCAACACATGACGAACGCAATGTGCTCACACACTCGATGGCATATACGTACATGCATCTTATAACATGGTTTAAGTAACATTCCCTTCCTATCGCATTTGTTTTCATCACAGTTTGAAGTCCAGTCACGATTCGTTGACACCAAAAACAACTACCAATGAACAGTTTGTTGATTTATTAGCAGCCCGTCGATAGGATTGGCGTGTGAAGCGACGCCTATACATTAGTTATTAATAAGGAAAATGTTCGTTTCATTGAATAATATGTCACTCATTACCACTTTGTGTGTTTATGGAATGTGGTATGTCACACAATTTCTTTAAATAATTTATATCGAGGTCGCCATTACCTGCCCTAGTTAAATAAACAATGTGATGTAGATTAAATAGTATAGGTAAGGGTTGTAGGTGTGCAAGTAATCATGGAGACAAATGTAAGTATTAGCTCAAGTGCAGATGTATGATGAATTGTATTATTATGTTTTAAGAAGGCAATATCGATAGGTTAACCTACGTCTTATTTTACGTTTGATAAACAGCGTTATTGTAAAGGGTTCATGTTTTTAACTTCGTTACGAAAACAAAAATATTAAAATAAGTGACCATGCAGAAGACATGTTAATATGCAAACGGTTTCATAAATACTTGTCTAAGAACAAACATAACCTAAAACCCTTCGTTGATGAGACATATTGAGGACATCTGTTTTATGTCGTTACGTCGATGTCAACATGTCTCCTAGTCCTGAATCAAAGCGGGCAACAATTGAAGTAGAGTATATCGTCTTTCTTCCCGTCCACCCAAGAACTGGAGAAGACTCACCCCATATCAGCGTCAAATTTGCTAGCATGTATCTCAAAATAAATAAATATCACGATGGACAATATAATCACAAGTTATACTAGTGTACTTCTATCCAGCGTGGATCTATATGTGTAGTGACATTTAATAAATATGTAATTGATCGCAACTTGGTTGACATGTTAGAATATGATGAGTCCTAAGTGACTACAAAGTAGTTATATCGAAAGCATTCACTTAATCTGAATTCGTAATAATTCATATACTCACCACATCAAATATTCATAAATGGTATTGTTCCATCATATACACATGAACGTGCCCGCGAGTTT
The DNA here is from genome assembly GCA_007657795.1 of Dreissena rostriformis. NCBI lineage: Eukaryota > Metazoa > Mollusca > Bivalvia > Myida > Dreissenidae > Dreissena > Dreissena rostriformis. The sequence continues at coordinate 225,050 of VMBQ01000148.1, forward strand.
CCAAGTTTAACACAACGTTGGTGCATAACTTTTGTATTAATGCAGTGTTCGCAAATTAAAGGACTGTATGCAAGTCGTCGAGCTTATGGACATGTTCGTTATTACCATTTCCATTTTCAACAAAACTGTGTCCAGTACAACTAATTATAAATATGTGCAGCTCAAAGATCTATTTAATGTTTCTCACACACATGTCTTTCAGCCCAATATTTACAAAGAAAAGTACAATTATTGGGATCCCTCGCCCCAAAAATGATTTTCACTATAGTTTATATATCTATGCATATGTGTGATAACAAGCTGCTTTATTCCATCAAACTAGTTTGGTATGTGTTATTTACACCCCAAAGTCAAAACAGAATATTATCATGGCATGTATTACACAAAATATTGTTCAGTGTCCGTAAACGTATATTTTAGTTTAGGATAATACGACTTGTATTCATAACAATTTGATACGTTGTTTTAGTCTATGCAATATTTTTTTAGCCGTTTTATTTAGTTTGTGGAAGTGATATGGAAGCAAACCGATGTAATATTTGCATGTAGCACCGTGGTGATCACTGTGTGTTTGGTTTGTGTTTTCTTATACTGAAAAGCGTCGTTTAGACAAATTGATAGTTTATGTATATTTTTCAAACGTATATATGTACCTTATAGTTTGAATAAAAGGCACATGTGGAGAATACCGCGTTCGTTATTGTGTTATGTTTTTTATGAAATCCAAGTTAATTTTTATACTCGACTCAGACCGTTAGGCTGAGCATCCTAACCATACAGCCGTACATTTGATTAAACTTCTTTGTAATACGGTTGATATTAAACGATAAATGAATTGTTAATTATTCATATCGTTACAAATAACTTGGTTTATGAAGGTTGTCCTGTCATGGAGATTGCGATCGAAAAGGTGTTTTTGTTTATATATTAAAGATACTTGTCGAAAGTTTGTCACAATGACTGTTCACAGGATAAGTAGCATTACGAACACGAAAGTATGCACATTTTATTAACCAATCGAATTAAAACCCTTCATAAAAAATCGCATACGCCACGTCGATTTATTTATAAATAATCATCAACCAAAAGCTTATACATAATTTGGAACATCCACTTTTACTAACAGAGCGTTTAAACTCCTCTGTGAGATTCTAAACTCGGAATGGTTAAGTTAAACAAATTTGTATTTACTTTATTGATTTCGTCTTAACGTTGATTATACTGTAATAAAAATATTGTGTATCTGTTAGTAAAAAGTTTAATGACATTTTCTAAAATATATATAAATCTGTGAAATAGTCCCTTTAACACTTTCTTGAGCTGTTTAAACGAGTGGTTAATGCGAAAAAATTGCTTCTTTATTGTTCCGGTTTCATGCTCGAATCAGAGGATAAAATACATAGTTTCTTGAATTGTCTAAATATATCAATGCAAGTATGTTTCATTTTCGCACTAAGACTTAACATGATTACTTCACGGTGCGTTTATAATGTCGACTTTAACTGCATTGGGTATGCGTGTTTCTATTTATTAACACAAAACAAAACAAATTAACACCATGCGAACAAATCACATTATTATTGTAGCACAACATGTGTGTAAATAATTGGTTAGCAACAAGGAGTCTACAAGGGAATTACTTATCAGAAATTAAATCATATGCTTAAATAATATTAAATAGTAAACACGAAATGTTCTTTAATGTTTTATTAGTCGTTCATTTCTTTCATTCAAGATAACACATTTTGTATTCATTTCTATGACAACAACATAAGCAATACATGAATAATTTATTTAGCAGCGTGATTTTACTGGGAGTGGATATCAAGGTTGCTATCAAGAGTGAATCATTAAGTTATTTTGCTGAGGAATTGGCTCCAATATGTCGAAAATATGCTGTTTCTTTTTCCTGGGGCATTTTGGAACCTATGAACTATAAATATTATCACGCGAGGAAATCAGCAAAATCCACTAAGATGTCTATAAGTATTCATTAATTTCATTTACTAAGCAATTCAGAAATCATTTAATATTATAACATCAAAGAAATAATTACTTATTATATGACCGGTTATTGACACGTTGGAAAAAGAAATCATTTCTAGATAGAACAAGGCGTCATTGATGTTAAAAGACGTTTTAATTGTACCATATTTAGTATACATGCAGTCTGTGTATATGATGCGTTGCGATCAGGGCGTTCGCATACATATAAATTATATATAGCAGAACGTTGAAGGTTCTTGTTGTTCATTACACGACACTAAAACATCATGCAGTTAGTAAATTCGGGATTTACAAATTGCCTTTTTGCAAAGCGCCCATGATAATGGATAGGATTTGGGGTATACAAATCTGAATTAGTACAAGTGCCTCACAGTGCCCAGATATGGTTGGGAAATAGGGTTTTCATCCATTGATTTTGAAAAATAGGGTGATTTCATTTCGGAAATAGGGTGTATAAAAATGCATATCTCATAATCATTGCTGCTTTACTCCTGTCATAGCTACACACCCGTATTGGTTCAATGAAACTGTTAAAGTTCTGTCTTGATTAAAATGTAAATGATAAAATTATAATTAAACAAACTGATGTTAACTTACATCTTTGAAATTTAAGTTTAAAACTTCAACAAAATGATCCCATTTGACCTCTTTAATCCGCGTAACTGTCAAACATATATACATGTTAAGTAATTCAAGGGAGTTGTATTATGCACCGTGATAGAATATGAAAGTAGAGACGCTTTACAAATACACGCACAGATTAAAAACGTACGTCGTAAATAATGTAGTCAGACGCTTTATTTATTCAGAAATGTTGTCCAAACAGCGTTTGAATAACTTCGATTTTCTCATCCATCATTCAGGTGCTTGATATCATACTTATCTGGGGCACTGAGTGTTTCATAATTCACCACTTGTTGGCGCTTTATGGAGAAAGATGACACGTTAATAACCAAACAATGTAATTCTTGCAGTCGCACTACATTAAATTGCAGGTGTAATGCACTCGAATGCGTATTGTTTACATATGCCTTAGGGAAGAGCAAGACATTAGCTCAATCATATATTCCTACCTTATACATGGATTTAAGCCTCGCCGCTGCACGATAATAATACCAAAGAGAAAATAACAAAAACAGGAGCGCCAGCGAAGTATCATACGTATATAATTGAATTCAAGGTAATCAAGACGTCCATTATGCAAGTATCAAGGGCTGTCTTAGCAGTCGGTGATAAAATACCCAGTTGATGAAAAAGAATAATTGTTGCCTAGCGCAGTTCTTTGGCTTGCCCGATTCCAATTAATTATAAATGCCAAAGGAAGTGAATAATCGCCGAAGAGCAAATCTATACACAAGACGCATCATTTTTTTGGAAGATGTGATTATACGTCTCTTCCTCGATTGGGGTTATTGCTTTCGCAGCATATTGTTTGCAATACTTATCTTTGCATTCGTATGATTTCAAAAGCATCACCAGTGCAAAGCATTGGTCAATCAAGAGTAAATAGCCCATTTGATAATCGCAGCTTGCACACCTACCAATATTATATTCATTTATCGTTCACATATCTAAATGTGCTATGTAGTATTATTAATATATTGGATGATATTGTGTTTTCGTCGCGTTTTTATGTTAATGAATCGTCGTATTGTGATTGGTGATATACTACAATTTCATCAAAATGTATACAGTTTTTATGAACGTGTTTCTCAATTGACAATGTTTACGTCAAAATGTTACACACGTCTTTCACGTCAATAGTTTATTGATACTCGTGTTTTATTAATATGTTCAATTGTAAAATATAATTGATTTGAACAATATGCTGCTTATTATATTAAATTATGTCTATAAGAGTGTATTGTTATCTCATTTTAACAGTCGGCTATTACATGTACATTATCTGTTAATTTTATTGTGTAGATTCCACTTACAAGAATGAACGGATGTTAAAAATAAAACCCATACTTTATTCACGTTGTCTTAAATTTACTAATTACGTGTTATGTTACATATACGAATTGTGTAGTTAAAGATCTAAAATTAAACGTTGATTCAGTAAACAATGTACCTTATAAATATAACAATGCCACACTTTGTTTACGCCTTAGTTGTAATTAGTGTATTACAAAAAGCGATATCACCAACAGGCTCAATACCATAATGATGTCTCCACTAACATAAATACATTGTCAACATACAACATCTTATACGAAAAACAATAGTATAATTTTCATTAAACTGCTATAATCAAACGAATATATATATATATATATATA
>VMBQ01000148.1:230121-289097 GCA_007657795.1 Dreissena rostriformis
ATATGTGTGTGTGTGTGTAGATTATACACTCATTCTCCTTAACATTGTTCTTTTATAACCTCTGTATGTACAGTTTGCAATTGCATAGTTTAGTTCTGGACACGTAATCAATATTGATACATACCAAATGTGAAAACGTTTAAGTCCACCATGACATTATTTAATAGTTACATAAATACCCTTAACATGATAGCGTGACGAGTTGTGTTTGCATTCAAATAGATAAACTAGCAACGATAAGAATCTGTACTTAATAATTAACAGTATGTTTAGGTAATCGTTTAGAAAATATAAGCACGTTTATTTCGTTAAAACTTAACGTGCTAGTATTATACATAATTATATATATATGGTTGGTTCTTCGGCTAGTCCATGCTTTAAAGCATGTTGATTTAAATGGGGAAGGCAACATAACGAAACATTTCCTTGTGCTTTCATCTTTAATATACGTGTTATGATGTTAAAAAATCCGACCTTGCTGGTTTTCTAACAGTATCATAGAACAGATATGGACCTTCATACCTGAAATGCAATGCTTGCATACATACATCTAAAATCAGAATGAACAATAATATTAACAAGGTTTTCGAAAGAAATAAAAGTAACCCCAATGAGAGATGCTGTGAGATAGTCTAGGTGAAACAGATCATACAACAACATAAAACCTAAATGCGAATAGCGTTTCAAAGATATCGAGGGACGTATATTATAATTTAAACAAACAGCAATACACTTGCAAACACATTTGAACTAAGCGTTAAGCATTCTGTTGTGATGGTGTGGTTAAGTACGTCCATAATTGTGGTCGTTGCAAAGGTCTAATAAGAGTTGTTCATGATTGTTAGTATACGGCTTGACTTATTCTGTAGAAGCATTAACGGTACGCACAGCTTGTATATTAGACGTAGTTAAGAGGATGTACATGTATACATCATTTACCTGATAGCCATAAAGGAAACTCTATTGTCAGCAATCTAAACGCAGATTTTGTAGTTGTAAAGTTTGTCATATATGTTACGAAATAGCACTCATATATATCAAACATCGCATGGAGTTTTTAGTTGTGGTGCATTTTAACTTATAAACCCAACTGCTTTATATATTAAAGAGCCTAAATCAAGGTTACGCGCCAGAAATGCGTTGAAAATACAACTAATACACATGCAATGCCAAGTGTTCTGTTTTACAAGCAACATTGAAACCAGTCAATAAATTGCTTAGTTTCAGTGTTTCTAGGGTGAGAAAATTGTGCGGCCAGTCCGGGTGTCAAACCAGAGTTAATCATAAGTTATATTGCGGGGGAATTGGCTCCAAGATGTCGAAACATATGATATTTAACATCATAGGTTTTCTGGGGCATGTTAACATGTATGGACTTACATAGTTTATCCAATGAAACAAGTTCAGGAAACAACATATATCTGTTTAAAACAGTTATCATAGTATACCACCAGAATCAAATGACCGGTTCAGGAACGAACGAAACATAATGATCATTTCTACCGGGAAAACCGTTAAAATTGATGTTAAAGAACGTTTTATTTGTATCGTATTTTATGTACTTTCAGTCTCCGTCTATGTAGCATTATGGTCAAGGCGTTCGCATACACATACGTAGTAGAAGATCGAAAGTTGTAGTTCAATACATGATAACATTGTTGGTGAATATCAAGTAGTTTCTTTTTTAATCGTGATGTACAGATCGCTTCTTACCAAGCGCCAAAGCATACACGATATGAATCGGTGTTAAATATGTGAATCAGTAATAGTGACTCATACGTCAAAACTTGTTTGACTTTTAAAGTGACGGGTGAGACTGTTATTACAAAACAATGTACTTGTTGTAGTCGCACTGCATATTGCTCATTTACTTGCAGGTGAAATATACTCGAATGCGTATTGTTTAGATATGTCTAAGGGAAGAGGAAGACATAAGTTCAATCACATAATCTTAACTTACTAAATATTTGTGTTCAAGACAACCTGTAGTATAGAAATGATAACCGATTATAGATATGCCCTTCGTAGAAAATATATATACTGTATATGCATTCACACGCCAATTATAATACAATTTTAAATAAGATCGGCCATTCAATGCATATGCGCAAACGGCGTCAATAACTTATGTTAGCGGTATAGATTAGCCAACGTGTTGCTGTTGTTGTTGTTTTTGTTTTCTTTTTCAAAGACGAATACGTTTTGTTATGTTTTCTGTCGGCTAATAGAGAAATGTCAGTGATTTAAAACGAATATTTTACTGTTTGCAACACTGAAACTAACAGGTGAACATAATTGATATTCATTCAATGTTTAACTGCAAAATAGCATGGTTATTTTGACGATATGATAAACGCTCGATTCAGTATTTTAATCATTGATTTTGTAAACAATCGTTGCAAAACATATCATAAAAAGGAGAATTTCTATGATAACATAATAGCTTGTATAGGTATAATGTTGTTTTTATTAAGGTGTTCAAAGAGTAAGTTGGTCATACCTCAAACAGCGTTCTTTATCTCCAACAATAATATTCAACTTCCTCCAGAATCTTGGCGTAAGGATATTTATATTAAGTGCAATTTACGGATAGAGAGCATACAGGTCATACTTAAGTTGATCTGTTGATTGTGAATGTATTTATCCAAACTAACTGCGCAGTTATGCACATACATCATTGAAACAAGTAGACATATTTGGTAAACTAAACCTCATAAGAATGTATGTGTTATTGCAATGATTCCGAGGACGCCAGCCAAGTATCATATGTCAGTAATTGAAATCGAGGTAATCAATATGTTTATAATGCAAGTATCAGGGGATGTTACAGCTCTCGGTGATGAAATACCCAGTTGATGAAAACGAAAAAAGTGTTGCCAAGCGAAGTATTTTGGCTTGTCCGATTATTAGAATACACTGCGCACAAGAAAATGTTTATATCTACGTTTTATGAGAACAAGTATTGTGGGAGCCTCGAAACAAGTGTTTGCGTTGCAATAATAATTGTGTCGTATTTGAAATGCATTATATGTACATTCCATTATATGACTCGCGTCTTGAAAAAAACGTGTTTTATGCAATAATGCAATATGCATTCGCGTATTAGAAGCTTATCTGTCCGATGTAAAGCCACGCAAGGTAGTGTGGTCTCATTATCGGACAGAATAGCTCCTGACAGGATTGCACAGATGCGCTGGCTTGTCTGGAGCTATGCTGGCAGGCTATGGCATAAGATTCGTTTGCGCATGACGCGGCTCATAATTGTTATGCGAAAAAACCAGTATAGCTTATTAACATTATCGCATCGATGATGATAGTCTTCTTCTGGAGAGACGACTAGTGGATGATCGTTTTGTTTCGTTTTAAACATGCTTCACAGTACGTACGCAAAGTAAATATGTTCTAATAAACTATGGCTTTATTGCCATGACATTCCCACATTACATAGTTATGTAATTGATTATTAAAATTATTTATGATAGATTGACGTCAGTGATGCAATTTTTATCGAATTTGCACTTCAGCAACCAAGCAATTAAAGATAACCAACAGTACACACTATATGCTTACTTGATTGTATGACATCTCAATATCATCATCACCATAATAAGCAGCAGTATCAGTTTCCTGTTTCTTATCATGAATTAAAAATACGTAGTATTAAAAGCAACATCAATATATCACTTATCATGGTGAGCCCGTTTGATTTGTATGGATATATCTACCGAGCAACACCACAGCATGTATCTATATTACACGGCTTTTCACTTATCCCGTATGATGTAGTACAGTGTCAGTGAAGTAGTATTGGGCGAAAATGTAGCTGGAGCCTTATTTAAATGTCCTACCCCGTAGCATACCGTGCGTTGCTTGTTAGAAGCCACGTAATGAATTTATAGTACCAATAACTGTTTGTTCTCCTGGATAAAACAATAGCATCGAATATAAAGAAGCTGTACCGGGGTTACTACTTTGCCCCGTGTACCTCCGTGACGTTATTCAACTCACCAAACACGAAATACTACTGACCTTACATGTTAAATACAAGGTCACCATGTGACCTGACTTAGCCAATGCAAAACGAGTATTCAGTATGAGTAAGATAAAGGGATGTGGGTAGGGGCGGCATTAAATTTCATATATAAACTTTTACGTATTTCAAAAATAAACACATGGGTACATTGGTTACATTGCTTGGCAAAACATATGACCAAATAATATATGGATTATATCGTTTCCAAATAAGTTATGATTTGTAATATGCCTTGAATGTTCAAACTTAGTGTCATGTTCACAATTGAACATGGTAGTGTTTGGTTCAATTTGTTTCAGTTTTGCTTTTTTTCATATTAAAAACAGCGTTTTGATGTGTATATGATTTTAGGTTATCCATATAGGTTTGTTATGTTTAATTGAAAACGACGTTGAAATGGATCACGCGGAATAATAATAGATGTCCTCAAAAGCAAAGCATATGTGCTTAATATTTTATTTTTTGTATAAATTGCACTTCTGAAGAGGAAACTTCCCTAAACATTACTTTGACAATTCGCATGCACGTTTTGATTTGAAACCCTGTGCATATTAAATACAAACGGGGTCATATAATCGAAGCAATCTCAACACGCAATTATGACACTGAGAACAAAAACAGAACATAAATGGATAGACATTAAGTATTGGTCATGCACGTCTTGAATGAATCATATTAATTGGTGCATGCCTTTTCGCCATTAAAGTAATGTCTCAAAATATATTAGATCGGTTTATTGCGTACTCGTAATTGTTTTTCGTAAACGAGCATTTCACGTCGGCGTATTTTTTCTAATTATTTTTACGACGATCAAAATCGTCATAAATGAAGCGTAATGTTTTGTTATCTCATTGCTGAACTTGAAAGTGTTTTTTGCATAAAATGAGTCGACGTTTATAAAGTCGAGTTTCTGTCTTGACTTCGGTTTTATTTCTCAAACACTTATTGTATTATACTCAAATAAATAAAAATCACGTGTGATTTGCGCGTCTTTATGAATACAGTTTAATAATGGTTTCTATTTGACAAACGAGTCAAAGGAGCATACATGAACGAAGAAACGCACACATATGCCGATACCTTTTTTGCAATAAATATAATTTAAACATTTATATGTGTGTTACATTTGATTTGTTGTATGTATAAGGAAATTCGTACTTAGTCATTAGTTATTTAGAAACACGTGCAAATAATGTAGACGTGTAGTCGTTTATCACATTCAGTTTTGACAATGAACTTATACCCTTAAGTTCAAAAGATATCGTGTTTTACTTAATTGAGAAACATGACAATTCTTGAAACGAGTACACAAACACAAGATACCTGACTTTTAATGACTGTAATAGCCTTTCCACGTGCTCCCACTTAAAAAAAAAAATGATCGCAATTATATCTACTAGACATCATGCGTGACTCTAAGAACAACGGACCTAGAGCACTCGAAATAAAGTAATTGCATCCTCAAACTAGGTATGCTTTTGATTATTAAAACATAGCACACTCTGTTTTAAAGCCAATCGTGAAAAAAAAACTGTTCTTGTTAAGTATGCTGTATGGATAGTTAACACATGCTCGTACCCAGTACGTATGTTAAAACATAAAACTATGTTTTGTTGTTTTATTTCGAGCAACTACACAACATTCAGCCGCGTCAGATAGGTAGCATACGTAAATTGTATGCGTGATTAAATCACGAAATTAACGAAAATCATCAACAATCTGACAGAATATCAATTTATTTAAGAATACGGTTAATTATTGCACACCATTTTTTCAATGTGTTTGTAGAGGGAAAGAGACACATATATGCTCGAAGAGCATATCGTCGCATGCATTATGAGTGTCATGCAGTATGCTGTTAAAACTGCAAAAAGCTACTAAATACACGACAAGAGATGAAGGTCGTTAATATACACATTTGATTTAATGTTAATCCACACGTGGACCCACAGGAAAACAGTAAAGATTTATTTTAAATGCGAAAGTAACAGTATCACTTGGTATGCGATAACAACTAAGAATAACTGAATTAAAATACGAAAAACAAAATCAGAACGTACTGCATATATCATCACGGTATAAGCAACATAGTATGGCGAAAGACTCTCAAACATAGTGATAGCGTATCGTTACGTTATTGGTCAAGCATTTGCTATCTTGTAATGCATTTAACAATACCGTACTATTATGACACATACTAAATTAGCTAGTGTGGGTTTTTTATATGCATAAATGGTTCAAAAACATTCACAATTACATTATGGATTTCCATAAACAATTTACTCATAATGCGTGTGCGGTAAGGTATATATAACGCTAATAAAACATTTTAAAATGAAACACTTAGTCGTATAAACACAAGTCAACAATTCAATTCGTAATGACATCCAACATATACTGGTGGAACATGTCCGTAAATACTCGCTATTGCTATCTTTACAGGTGTCAGAGAATGAACACAACATGACGTTTTGATTTTAAACACGTAACAAATAAGCTTACCTTTCAACTGACTTTCATTTTAAAGCAGGTTTCAATTTAAAGGTGTTTACAATGCATTTATATGCACGATACATCTATATGTATGAGCGAATAACACGCCCAACAATAAAAAGTTCAATATACAAATGAACACATGTTACACAAACATTAATCGATATTACCAAAAAAGCCCTCACCAATCTCTATGTATGTGTGACTTCATAAACTATACATAACTGACAGCAGGCGTGTGTGTGAACTTGGCATAAGTGTAGTTCAAGAAAATATAAAACGCGTGTTTTCTATTATCACAAGACACGAAATGTAGTATACAATTTAATTGTTCACGTTTTAATTATATTATTGTTGTATATTTTTATTATATGTATGCTCTCATTATTAAAACCTAAACTGCACATACTTCAACAATAAACCTATACAAATTATCCAGTGGGACAAGGCAAGGTAAATATACATCACGCAAAAACATAAAAGTTATAAGATAGTTGAAAAACCATTATACAAGAAATCAACAAATCTATCATATTAGGAATAATTACCAGAATGGACATACAGATCAGATTGAAATATCAATAAACACGAGCTCAAAGCAATAGCGATGCAAATATTGATGTTTTAGCTAATTTACCTTCGTGAACTCAAATTTGAATTATCGACAGGTGAGAAAGTAATAAAATCAAAGAAATGATACTGTGCGAATGGGTGTTTTATGCTTTATCAGTCGGCGTATGAATTATAGTAACAGATAATGCGTTTTGATTGAATTATATGTAGGTTGATGTTGTAGCGTTGCCTTGACGAAAATTGAGCTTTACTTAACCGTATAAAAAAGCCTTGTTTGTATATCAAATATGTGTAGGTATATGTCCTCATTCAATGTAAGTTACATCAATGTATATTTCTTTGATAACGCCTTTGAATCATTGACCATATGTATATCATAATTTATTGAACACTGACACATTTTCTATAATATTCAGCAGATGTATATTTTTATCGTTGACGTTTTTTAAATCAGATTGACACAGGTACTTTTTTGAAAAAGTTAAACATAAGTGACACACATTTACATGTATGTTTGCCTCATAATATGTAAAGCGCTTGCAAAACTATCTGTGTTGCTTTTCTGTTAAGAATTTTAAAAGCATGATACATTTTTTATAAACTGCATCCTGCACATAACTGCAATTAATCCCAGTTTTACAAAAGTTCACAGTAGTTTTTTGCCAGACTTGCATGCGATGTAAAATCATAAAAAAGTGCAGTGATATGCATAACTTATCATTCATTGCTTTGCTGTTGACCTATGATAAATTCACGTTACCAGTTCACATCTTATTATTATAGCATCTTCAAAAACATTATATCGACTATTTGCCTTGCAGGAAACAAACTCTTGTCATGACAGCATTTCCGTGTTAAATACAACACAAATATGTTATACCATAACCAGAAACTTCCGTCATATGCTTACATTACAATTAACAGTAAATACGTTACTTTCATGTTTTATTACTCTTTATTTTTTTCCATGGAAGATACGATTGTGTATTCATTTATATGGCATCAACATAACGATTGAATCACAAGCAAAACAAGAAAAATGAATTTGGCAGAGTGATTTAAAAGTAAATCAAAAACGGAAACATTTATCTTGAAGTCGTTATCAAAATTGAATCATTAAGTTATATTGCGGGGGAATCGGCTTCGAGATGTCTGGTTAATATCATATGTGGAAAACTATGGACTTTACAAATTGTTCTTTTAGAACACAACTACAGCGAAACACATTAAGCTGTCTATAACTTATCATTACTTTTATTGCATAAACAAAATCAATAATGATAACATAACATCATAATCAAATAATAATCAGTTATTATATAACCGGCTATTAACATGCTGGAAAACCGCGTCAATCGCTGTTTATGAACGTTTTAGTTAAACCGTATTTATTTGACATGCAGTCTCCGTGTATTTGGCAGTGTGGTCAGGGCGTTTGCATACATATATTTCGAAGGTTATAGTTTACATTGCCGCCGACTATCGAGCAGTTAGTTAAATAGGGATATATACATAATAATAACATTAATAACATTATAATATATTCACTCACTATACCTAACGCCCAGCTTAAACGTTAGGTATAGTGAGTGAATATATTATAATGTTATTAATGTTATTATTACCACCTGCTGAATCCGTAAGCTATATTTTATTTAATTGCAATTAACAAAAAACAAACATAACAACGCATTATCTTTTTTACTGACATAAGGTTTCCAAATAAGAACCATTTTGGCATTAATTCCTTATAGTGCGTTTTTAAAGTCGGCTATTACTGCATTGAATGTGTTATGAATTTTAAAAAGTCACTTGAAGAACATGTGTACAACTCATTTTACTCATTAGGCAAATAATTTGTGTAAATAATTTGCTGGCATCACGGAGTCTACCAGTGCATTACTCACTCGGAAAATTAGTTAATATATAGTGTTATAACGAGAAACTTCAAACATATTCTAAAATTGCAATATACAGTAAACATGAAAATTTCATTCATGTTTTATTACTCTTTCATTTTTCCATTAAAGATACGATTTTGTATTTATTTATATGAAATACAAGCACAATCATAAGCAATACATGGGCAATTAATTTTGCACAGTGATTGTATCTTTTTGCAAAGAAGGATACATTTAACTGGGAGTTGCTATGAAGAGTGAATCATTAAGTTATATTGCTAAGGAATAGGCTCCAAGATGTCGAAACATATTATGTTTAATATCATATGTGTACTGGGTCATGATCAGAACTATATGGATTTTACAGATGAAAACAATTACAGCGAAACACATATAGCTGTCTATAACTAATAATTTCTTTTTGGACTAAACACAATCAATAATGATATAATAACATCATAATCAAATAATAAGCAGGTAGTATATTACCGGCTATTAACATGTTGGAAAAAAAATTNATTGTTGTGACTGCATTCGGTATCATATTGTTCGCACTGCGTATCTGTGTATGTGTATGATTTCTACAGCTTCAATAGTGCGAAACAATGATCAATCGAATTTGATTGGAAATTTCGCAGCTAGCACATTTTTCATGATTTCAGTCAATTCTCCATCGATTGTTGTCATGCTATATAACTTACCATGCTTACCACCTTCAATAGTTTGCAATATGCATTCACGCAGTCTTGTCATGAGCTGCCCTGTCCGTTAAGGCGTCGTGGTCTTATTATCGGTAGCTCCTTGCCAGACAGCACGGGTGCGCATACTGGGCAGGACCTTAGCTTGTCGCCGCATACGGAAATATACTCGTTTGTGCATGAGGTGTCTCATAATAATATGCTAGGCAAATACTTTCAAAAGGTGAAATAGACACACACTAACATTGATATGTACTTGCACTGTAATAACGTTTCATAATAACAATATGAACTGTGTCATAAACGGAATGAAATGCTCAGATGTAGATGGCAAATAACTCATTTTATTTGACTTAATACAAGTTAACATTCTGCTGCAGGGGGGTGCGTTCATATACCATATTATAATTATTAAAGTTAAACATTCGGCGCAAACAAATCCACAAATCTACTGCCGTTTAAACCCTTTTTTATGTGTTTGTGGTGCACAATCATTGAGTGTATTTTGTAAATATGCACTAAAGTATACATGCATGTTCGGAATAACTAATTTAATAATTCTTGTATTAAGTTGTTTATTATAATATAATTATTCGATTGTGTTTAACGATATGTAGATAATCTTTCTAGGTACATTCGTGTTTAAATCATCATGCATATTCAGTTGAAATATTATACAATCAGCAACAAATATACGTTACAATAATAATAAGAAGAAATATGATTATTCACTCCGTGCTTTATAATTAATGCGTGCCCCTATGTGGTTGCCATGCCTTTTTCAAATCGGGAAAATAAAACGAATTTGTCTGTAAAAAGTTACCCCAATCTTTATTTCGTTATCAAATATTGAATATTGATAATACTGTTAAGTTCCTCTTTACATAGAAGGATATGTTTTTTTTTATCAAGCTGGCTATACGCACATATAACGGAATGATATAATAATGGGGAATTTGTCATTACATCAGTCTGTAAAATAATGGTGAATTGGCGTATATATATGCAATATAATAACAACATGGATGTGTGCTGTAATCAGATAAAAACAGGCGTGTACAATGTCAAGATGGTATATATAGTTCACATTCAGGAAACATATTATATGACGTCATATTTATTGATAAAATAAATGATAAACGTCGTGTTTATTGGTGCTGCAAAGTAATTTCCACACAATTCTCTAGTCATTTTGTAACATTAGGTTGGAACTACATACACTACACAGAACATACTTTGTTTGAATCAACACATGTTTACGTGTAATACTATATGTATACTGTTATTATGTATAAAGGGGTTGATTGAGTGCTAGTGTATTCGTTAAACGGAGTTCTTTATATCGAAAAATAAGATGCAACGAGTTGCATAAAAGTGGTGTAAGGATAATCATATTAAAATAAATAAACTTATGACATGTGTATTAATAGTTAATTTGACCTGTTAATTGTACATGTATTCATTCACACTAAATGTGAAGCTGTTTTCATACTTCAGAAAACTTCGTTGAAACAAGTGGACATGTACAGTAAACAACATACGAATTAAAGAAGTATTGCACTTATATCTAGAGTGCCAGACATGTATCATTTGTGAGTTATTGATTCCGAGGTAATCTAGAAGTTTATTATGCAAGTATCAAGGGATCCCAACGCAGTCGGTGATAAAATACCCTGTTGATGGAAAAGAATTATTGTTGCAAAGCGAGTGTCTTCGGCTTGTCCGATTCCAATTAATTCTTGATGTCAAAAGAAGTGAATAATTTTCGAAGAGCAAACACATTTAGAAGACGATTCCTATTATTGGGAGATGTGATTATACATATCTTTCTCCATTGCTGTAAGTGCATTTGGTAGCATATTGTTGGTATTGCGTATCTTTGCATTCATATAAATTGTAAAAATAGAGCATCTAATAAAAAGCCATTATACTAAAGATATCATCAAACGAATGGAAATTAGCAAAGGCATACAACGTTGAGTATTATCGCAATTAAATGCTAATTTAAGCAATCCGCGGCATGTTTATTGCTGTTTTATGTTAGTAGGCGTTCGCTATTCAACATTTGTGTGAACGATGGCTGTTTACTTTAATAATTTCTTTTTTTTTAATTAGCGAACTAAATAATGACTTAATAGCAAAACGCATGCCAAAATAAATAGCATTTTTATTGTAATCATTAACAATATAATGAGAACATTTAATATGTAATGCATTTCAGACAACATACTTTTATTAACTCGCATACATTTTATAAATCAATATCCACTTACTTGCCTTAACATGTTTCGTGCATAGCTTATTTCCGTACAGTTTGGAATGCCTTAAGTGTGAGTAACTACATATTAAACTATATTTATAATAAGAAATAATAGTACCCCAAACAGAGAGGTGTTCAAGATATTATAGGCAAGTTCACTTAATCAAAACAGAACGTACACACATATATGTTCAATGAGAATTGAATTCCTATTTTTTTTTAGAGAAGCATATTCTCGTTTAAAAACAAACAGCAATCGTTCTGGCAATTCTGGACGTTGCTGTCTCGTTATACACGCGGTATACATACGTGTGGAGTTGTGTGATTTAGTGCGTCCGTAATTGTCTTCGTTGCAAATCGATGTTGTTTTATTGTAAATAAATTGTTGCGTGCATCCTGTTATATGTCTGTGCTAAAGCAATTAATCATGGGACAGGTAGCACTCATGAAACAGCTAATGCAGGCTTTAGTCGTGATGCGTTTTAACTAATATTGTAAAACGCCTTTAGTACTAATTGTTGAATGACTACAACCACAACATAATAAAAATAAACAACAGAAGACCAGATCAGCAATACTATTTCACAAATCAAAGTTACGTGTAATGAATTGAATGTAAATAAAAATAAGTTATAAAAAAGTCCAAGTGCTCTGTTTTGAGAAGTATAATCGAAACAAGCCAATAAATTGCTTATTTCAATTATCGCTTGAATTGTGATATTTTTCGTTTTGAGAAACGACTAGTTGATAAAACATGTTTCAATGTACGTGCGCATAGTAAACACGTTAACCAGGTTTATGCACGCTCTATGTATTACACAATTAACGCAATTATGTAATTGGGTATGTTAATCGCTTAAGACAGTTAATGATAACAAACGGCACAGATTACATGTCAACCTTATTGTACAAAATCCCACTATCATTTTAACCATAAACATCTGCAGCAGAGTGTAACCGTGTGTCGGAACATCGGCAAAATGCCTTTGACCATTTACAAACAAGTACACAAAATATAGTCAAATAGCATCTGTACAGTACAAATACAATCAAGTTAATAAACATAAAATACAGTGAAACATGTTCAAACATTATTTACAAACATGTATGTATTGAATATGAAGAAGTGAAACTCCAGAAGCTGCAGCAGTATTGCAGTTTTATCATACACACCTCTGTGGTCCTTTATTTATGGCAAGGAACCAATTGCCAAAACGGTACAACTTATAATAAACAAAAGTAGATGTATGTATTGAAAACAACTTATGATAAACAAAAGTAGATGGAACATATGTTAAGGGTTTCATACACTACTAAGAAGCAGCGAATAGTTCTATCGGTTTCTCACGGAGTTTCATGGCATCAGTAAGGAATCTGGCAACATTGAAAATGACTTGAGTATTTGGGCAAGAAAGTATGTTTTTAAAGTTTGCTAGAGTTGGCCAGTTTGATCGGATACAATATTTTGTTTGTAGATCTTTATGTATTGGGCAAGTTAGAAAGAAGGGAAATTCGGACTCTACAGTGATTGCATTACAATGTTTACATTTGCGTTCATTTCTGGGTATGTTATTCTAGCTACCGGTCTCTATTTCTAATTTATAGGCGCTAAGTCTGAATCTTGATAATTGTTGTTTATGATTTTTACTATTAATGTAGTCGAAATATTGTTCATAAGCGAATTCAGTCTTGCACACCACAGAGTTGTATGATTTCTATACTTATTTTTATTTTTAAATCATTGTTAAGATTGCATTGTTCGTTATAAACAGTGTGCATCAGGGATTCGGGGTTTTGTTACATTTCACTCTTATAAATAAGGGCACGCTGTTTGAATATACTAGAAAGAGGAAGTATGCCTAATTCGTCTAAAACAGCGACATAAGAAGTTTGTGAGCGCACCTCATAATAGTTTGACAGGTTTTAAAATGATGGTAATCATATAAATAACTTACGTTGTGCTATGTTAAACATAAGCAATGTAAACATTGTTAGTTGTCAATTTGATACCTCACATTTCTATGCACGTATGCACGCAGTTCTTATGTAAATTTCGTTTTAAGAATGTGTTTGAATAACGTGTGTATATCTTTTAACAACGCAATACAGTAGTAGTCGATTATTTTA
Source organism: Dreissena rostriformis (assembly GCA_007657795.1). Lineage (NCBI taxonomy): Eukaryota > Metazoa > Mollusca > Bivalvia > Myida > Dreissenidae > Dreissena > Dreissena rostriformis. The sequence goes on from VMBQ01000148.1 coordinate 244,207, forward strand.
GTAGCTGCTAGGCCGTTTATGTCTCGAAGATAAATACTCTGTTGAGTTTTCCTAGGTGTACCATTTCGCGTGATTTTAAATATGAATGTACCATGGGGAAAGGGTTGTCTGTTGTTTCACCTTGCTAAAGAAGACCCACTATCTCAATGAAAATTATGTTTTATAAAGTTGTTATGGTGACTTCATTATATAAACATTTAATGTATGTTTCTTTGTGGTTTTAATGTTGGCATTAATTTCTTATAGTGCGTTTTTTAAATTCGGTTATTACTGCATTGAATGTGTGTTATGAATTTTAAAAAGCCACTTGAACAACATGTGTACAACTCATTATACTCATTAGGCAAATAATTTGTGTAAATAATTTGCTGGCATCACGGAGTATACCAGTGCATTACTCACGCGGAAAATTAGTAAATATATAGTGTCATAACGAGAAACTTCAAACATATTCTAAAATTGCAATATACAGTAAACATGAAATTTCCATTCATGTTTTATTACTCTTTCATTTTAAAGATACCATTGTGTATTAATTTATATGAAATACCAGCACGATCATAAATAACACATGGACAATTAATTTGGAAGAGTGATTATATATTTTTTCAATGAAAGAAACATTTAACTGGGAGTTGTTATCAAGAGTGAATCATTAAGTTATATTGCTGGGGAATAGGCTCCAAGATCTCGAACCTTTTATGTTTAATATCATTTGTGTACTGGGGCATGTTCAAAACTAAATGGATTTAACAGATGAAAACAATTACAGCGAAACATTTGAATTCGAGTTAATCTAGAAGTCCATTATGCAAGTATCAAGGGATGTGATAGCAGTGGGTCATTAAATACAATCTTTATGGAAAATAATAATTGTTGCTAAGCGAAATTCTTCGGCATGCCTGATTCCAATTATTTCTGGATGTCATACGAAGTGAATGATCGCCGAAGAGAAAATACATTTCACAAGACGTATCCTATTATTTGAAATTGTGATTTAACGTCTCTTACTCCATTGGTGTGACTGCATTTGGTATCATATTGTTAGCACTGCGTATCTTTGTATATGTATTATTTCTACAGCTTCAATAGTTCGAAACAATGATCAATCGAATTTGATTGGAAATTTCGCAGCTAGCAAATTTATCATGATGTCAGTCAATTCTCCATCGATTGTTGTCATGCTATATAACTTACCATGCTTACCACCTTCAATAGTTTGCAATATGCATTCTCGTATTCTTTTCATGAGCTGCCCTGTCCGTTAAGGCGTCGTAGTCTCATTATCGGTAGCTCCTGGCCAGAGAGCACGGATGCGCATACTGGGCAGAACCTTAGCTGGTCGCCGCATACGGAAATATACTCGTTTTTGCATGAGGTGTCTCATAATAATATGCTAGGCAAATACTTTCAAAAGGTGAAATAGACAAACACTAACATTGGTATGTTCTTGCACTGTTATAACGTTTCATAATAACAATATGAACTGTGTCATAAACGGAATAAAAATGCTCAGATGTAGATGGCAAATAACGCATTTTAGTTGACTTAATACAAGTTAACATTCTGCTGAAGGGTGCGTTCATATACCATATCATAATTATTAAAGTTAAACATTTGGCGCAAACATTTCCACAAATATAATGCCGTTGAAACCCTTTCTTATGTGTGTGTGGCACACAATCATTTAGTGTATTTTGTGAATATGCACTAAAGTATACATGCATGTTCGTGATAACTAATTTAATAATTATTTTATTAAGTTTTTTTTTGTTATAATAGAATTATTCGATTTTGTTGAACAATATGTAGATAATCTTTCTATGTACATTCATGTTTAAATCATCATGCATTTTCAGTTGTAATATAATACAATCAGCAACTAATATACGTAACAAATATAATAAGAAGAAATATAATTTTATTCACTCCGTGCTTTATAATTATTGCGTGCTCCTATGTGGTTGCCATGACTTTGTCAAATCGGGAAAATTAAACGAATTTGTTTGTAAAAAAATTACACCTATCTTTATTTCGTTATCAAATATTGAGTATTGATAATACTGTTTAGTTCCTCTTTACATAGAAGGATATGTTTCTTTATCAAGATTGCTACACGCACATATAACGGAATGATATAATAATGGGGAATTTGTCATTACATCAGTCTGTAAAATAATGGTGCATTGGCGTATACACATGCAATATAATAACACCATAGATGTGTGTTGTAATCAGATAAATACAGGCGTGTACAATGTCGAGATGGTATATATAGTTCACATTCAGAAAAAAATATTACATGATGTCATATGTATTGATAAAATAAATGATATATGTCGTGTTTATTGGTGCTGCAAAGTTATTCCTACACAATGCTCTAGTCATTTTGTAACATTATGTTGGAACTACATACACTTCACAGAACATACTGTGTTTGAATCAACACATAATAACGTGTATATGAATACTGTTATTATGTATTACGGAGTTGATTGAGTCCTCTTGTGTTCGTCAAACGGCGTTTTTTTATATCAAACAATAAGATGCAACGTGTTGCATAAACGGAGTGTAAGGATAATCATATTAAAATAAATACACGGAACCTATGACATTTGTATTAATAGTTAATTTGACCTGTTAATTGTACATGTATTCATTCACACTAAATGTGAAGCTGTTTTCATACTTTAGAAAACTTCATTGAAACAAGTGGACATATACAGTACACAGCATACGAATTAAAGTAGTATTGCACTTATATCTAGAGTGCCAGGCATGTATCATTTGTGAGTAATTGATTCCGAGTTAATCTAGAAGTTTGTTATGCAAGTATCAAGGGATCCCAAAGCAATCGGTGATAAAATACCCTGTTGATGGAAAAGAATAATTGTTGCAAAGCGAATTTATGTGGCTTGTCGGATTCAAATGAATTCTTGATGTCAAAAGAAATGAATAATCGCCCAAGAGCAAACATATTTAGAAGACGCTTCCTATTATTGGGAGATGTGATTATACATCTCTTCCTCCATTGATGTGAGTGCATTTGGTAGCATATTGTTTGTATTGCGTATCTGTGCATTCGTATGAATTGTAAAAATAGAGCATCTAATAAACAAGCCATGATACTTAAGATATCATCAAACGAATGGAAATTAGCAAAGGCATACAACGTTGAGTATTATCGCAATTAAATGTTAATTTAAGCAATCCGAGGCATGTTTATTGCTGTTGGATGTAAGAAGGCGTGCTCTATCCAACATTTGTGTGAGCGATGGCTGTTTACTTTAATAATTTCATTATTTTAAATTAGCGAACTAAATAATGACTTAATAGCAAAACGCATGCCAAATCACAAGTATTTTAATCGTAATCATTAACAGTATAATGCGTACATTTAATATGTAATGCATTTGAGACAACATACTTTTATTAACTCTTATACATTTTATAAATCAATATCCACGTACTTGCCTTAACATTTTCTTGTATAACTATTTTACGTACAGTTTGGAATGCCTTAAGTGTGAGTTCCTATATATTAAACTATATCTATAATAAGAAATAGTAGTACCCCAAACAGAGAGTTGTTGCACGATATTATAGGCAAGTCTACTAAATCAAAACACAACGTACACACACATGTTCAATGAGAATTGAATTCCTAACATTTTTAGAGAAGTATATTCTCGTTTAAAAACAAAAAAACAATCGTTCTTGCAATTCTGGACGTTACTGTCTCGTTATACATGCGTTATGCATACGTGTGGAGTTGTGTAATTTAGTGCGTCCGTAATTGTCTTCGTTGCAAATCGATGTTGTTTTATTGTAAATTAATTGTTGCGTGCATCCTGTTATATGTCTGTGCTAAAGCATTTAATCATGGAACAGGTAGCACTCATGGAACAGCTAAAGCAGTCTTTAGTCGTGATGCGTTTTAACTAATATTGTAAAACGCCTTTAGTAATAATTGTTGAATGACTACAACCACAACATAATAAAAATAAACATCAGAAGACCAGAACAGCAATACTATTTCACAAATCAATGTTACGTGTAATGAATTGAATGTAAATAAAAATAATTAATACGAAAGTCCAAGTGCTCTGTTTTGATGTTTTGAGAAGAATAATCGAAACAAGCCAATACATTGCTTATTTAAATTATCGCTTGGATTGTGATATTTTTCGTTTTGAGAAACGACTAGTTGATAAAACATGTTTCAATGTACGTGCGCATTGTAAACACGCTAACCAGGTTTATGCACGCTCTATGTATTACACAATTGACTTAATTATGTAATTGAGTATGTTAATCGCTTAAGATAACAAACGGCACAGATTACATGTCAACCGTATTGAACAAAATCCCACTATCATTTTAACCATAAACATCTGCAGAGTGTAATCGTGTGTCGGAAGATCGGAAAAATGCCTTTGACCATTTACAAACAAGTACAAAAAATATAGTCAAATATCATCTGTACAGTACAACTAAAATCAAGTTGATAAACATAAAATACAGTGAAACATGTTCAAACATCATTTACAAACATGTATGTATTAAAAACAACTTATAATAAACAAAGGTAGATGGAACATATGTTAACCCTTTGAGTGCGGGAACCGGATTTTGAAGGTTTTTGCAAACAGTTTGGATCCAGATGAGACGCCACAGAACGTGGCGTCTCATCAGGATCCAAACTGTTTGCTATTCTGATAGTATTCTTTGAAAAAATCGAAGAAAATGCTAATTTTAGAAATTCAGCAGACAACATTTTAGCAGACGACAAATTACCCAGCATGCAAAGGGTTAAGGGTTTCATACACTACTAAGAAGCAGCAAATAGTTCTATCGGTTTCTCATGGAGTTTCATGGCATCAGTAAGGAATCTGGCAACATTGAACATGACTTGAGTATTTTGACAAGAAAGTATGTTTTTAAAGTTTGCTAGAGTTTGCCAGTTTGATCGAATACAATATTTTTTTTGTAGATCTTGTATTGGGCAAGTTAGAAAGAAGTGAGATTCGGATTCTGCAGTGATTGCATTACAATGTTTACATTTGCGTTCATTTCTGGGTATGTTATTCTAGCTACCGGTCTCTATTTCTAATTTATAGGCGCTAAGTCTGAATCTTGATAATTGTTGTTTATGATTTTTACTATTAATGTAGTCGAAATATTGTTTATAAGCGAATTCAGTCTTGCACACCACAGAGTTGTATTATTACTATACTTATTTTTATTGTTAAATCATTGTTAAGACTGCATTGTTCGTTATAAACAGTGTGCATCAGGGATTCGGAGTTTTGTTACATTTCACTCTTATACATAAGGGCACGCTGTTTGCATATACTAGAGAGAGGAAATATGCCTAATTCGTCTTAAACAGCGGCATAAGAAGTCTCTGAGCGCACCCCTATAATAGTTGGACAGGTTTTAAAATGATGGTAATAATAAAAATAACTTACGTTGTGCTATGTTAAACATAAGCAATGTAAAAATTGTTAGTTGTCAATTTGATACTTAACATTTCTATGCACGTATGCACTCAGTTCTTTTGCAAGTTTCGTTTTAAGAATGTGTATGAATAACGTGTGTATATCTTTTAACAACGCAATACAGTAGTAGTCGATTATTTTAATAGCTGCTAGGCCGTTTATGTCTCGAAGATAAATACTCTGTTGAGTTTTCCTAGGTGTACCATCTCGCGAGATTTTTAATTTGACGCAGTAGGCAATATACTTAAATATGATTAATATGCATACACATTTAGTCTTTCAAAACGTGTTTGCACCGATGAGTTAAGATCACTTAAATCACTGCCTAGGAACACTACTGCGTGTACCTATTAGACGACTTCTCACTGATCCCGTATGGTTGAGTACATCGTAAGTCAATTAATGTTGGGTGAGAATGAAGCTGGAGCTGAATTAAAATTACCCAGTACCACACCGTGCGGGGTACCTTATGTATTGAAGGAATCTTACCATGTTCATTAGTTCTTGTGGAACACAATAATAGCAGAATCGTAAACTTCCGCGGCGTCATTAAATGCAACTAACCTAACTTGAAGGGCTACTGACCTAATATTTCAAATTATACAAGGTCAGCATGTTCATTAACTAAGTCAGAACAAAACGATTAGTATGTACGAGATAATATAACGGATGGTTCGGAGGTTGCACGAGGAACAATTTGATTCCGTCTAGACACGTTAACGTTTTTCTACAATAAACAACTAATAAAATTGGTTTTAGTTTTCGTTAGGACATATGACCAAATAATACATTGATAATGTCGACATTGTCTTTTTATTATGTGCCTTAAATGTTAAAACCTAATACTAACTGTACACTGCCGTGAGTGGCTCAGTTTGTTATAGGATTGCTTATATCCATTTCCAAAAACAGCGTGTATTCATGCGTATATGATGTAAGGTCAGCAATGTATATGGCTTATTTTTCATAGAACACGCCCTTGTCATGGATAATGCGAACTATTTAAAAACGATTTATAAAACTTCAGTGCGAAGCGTTGATAAATCGAATGTGCATAGTCCGATTTGATTATCGCAGCTAGCAAAACTATAATCATGTGTTTGATTTCTACATGATATACAATATTTGACACAACAAATACAATACATATTAGACAATAGCCATACATAATTAAATAAGCTAAATAAACATATATATGTAAATACGAACTGGTTTCACTCTTCATGTTATAATTATGTTAATAGGGTGCAGACAATGAATATGCTGACAAAAGTATAGTTGTGCTTGCTTCCTTAAGACAAGTCGCAAATTGCACTGACTTATCAAACTATAAGGGAAATGAAGGTGTGCGTATAAGAGTTACACGCAACAAAGTGTTTAAAACAAAGAAGTTAAATACTCGTTGAATGTATATAACTATACACGATTACTATTGATAACAATTTTATGTTATAAGTACATAGTTAAAGTTTTATATGGATCCATTTCGAACTCATGTATGTTACTCGTAAAATAGCATTACATGTCGTCGTTAACTGATTGTTCAATTGAACTTAGATTGTAAAGAGCTTATGATAATTAAATTTAAAGGGACTGTAAACCACGAATGACGAAAAAAAAAAGAGTTCTAAAATACAGTTTTTTGTTCTATTATTAGTTTATATTGATTAAAATATCACGACTGGTATAAAACAATACTTGAAAAAAGTTTTTTTTTATTTTTACTTTATTTTTGTATTTATTTATTTATACTGGGTATGCATACCAGGTAACTACAAGTTAACTATAAATAACGCAAGTAGATTGATCATCATCGTCACGTGGTCAAACCAGGAATGCAAATTGTGCATGCGTAGTGAATTGTATATATTTTATATATAACAAGATCAATCTACTTGCGTTATTTATAGTGTGTATATCGTTATGTCACCTATTTTCGCGATGTACTTTCGATTTCACATCGCGAAATTTTATTACCGAATATACTGAAAATAAGAACTTTTTTTCAAGTAATGTAATATACCAGTCGGGATATTTTAATCGATATCAACTAATAATTGTAAAAAAAAACGGTATTTTAGTACTGTTCTTTTTTCGTCATTCGTGGTTTGCAGTCCCTTAAATACCTTTAAACATATTCGTCGTATGATTGAAGAGTCTTAATGCTGACAATTTTTCGCAAGTAAGGGTTAATGTGCATTGGTAACTTTATTTTTTTATTGAATCTAAATGTTTTTAGTAGGATGAAAGCTTTATATTTTCAAGCCTTGTGTTGCCTTACCACGAAGTCAAAGTCGTCAAAGTAATGTTTGGTCGTGATGTGGTTTATATTATATGTGTACTTACGTATCAATCACGTTGCAACAGACGATGTTATCGTTTTTTGTTATCAAAACATGCTAAATATTTCACAAATATAAAATCAAATAATGAAACTGCAGACCTCGGTTCACCGCCTTCAAATGGCTCATCTAAAGTACTAGGGTTTAAAACAGGTTTTAGGGCTAGACGAATATAAATCAACTTTCACACGTTATGTGAACTTATTTAAAAATTACCAATACACAATGTTTATGTTTATTTCGCAAAATGTTAGATTAATAGCAAGTGACATTATTAAATGAAGCGGAAATACGTACCGGTATGTGTGAGTATTCTGGCATGTATTAAATGCACTATATACTATCCGAATAGAACATCGACTATACACATCTTATCACGTTTTTGGCTGGCAAATCTTCATTGTTTTCTGAACCACTTGTTCACAATTTGTTCACACCACATGCATGAGTTTTTTAATATCACCCATAAGATGTAAAAGTTATATTTATGTTGGTGCACAACGTTATTATAATACACCGCGAAGCGAATAACTACATAATCATATCTACGTTTTTCGAAAACACTGATTGTGAGACCGTCAAAACAAGTGTTTTCATTTCAATACAAATCGTTGCGTTCTTGAAATCATTTTCTTATTCGATTCCATCATATGACTCGCGTCTTGCAAAACTAGGTCTTATGTCATATGCGTTTACTCAATCTGGTCAGGAACTTATCTGTCCGCTATAAAGTAACGAATTATCATTATACATTGTATTATAGAATAGCGCCTGACTGGACTGCACGGATATGCAGGCTAGCAAGTGCTGCTCAGTCATATCAGTATTTGTGGCGTGTTCTGACAAAACTGGGCAAAATGCTTGTGCGTAAATTGTCATCCCAGATTAGCCTGTGCAGTCCGCACAGGCTAATCAGGGACGACAATTTCCGCTTTTATGGATTATTTTGTTTAAATGATGTCTCTTCTTAGCGAAAATCCAGTTAAGGCGGAAAGTGTCGTTCCGGATGAGCCTGTGCGGACTGCACAGGCTAATCTGGGATGACACTTTACGCACAAGCATTTTGCCCAGTTTTCTCAGAACACGCCACATTTATGTGTGGAGCATTAACATTAAAGATGTGTACATTTAGATTTATAGTATTAAAGTATCGTAGGTAAAAGCTATTCGGGTTTTAGTAATACTTTTACAATAAACAAATAAACGATTGATTGAAATGTAATCGAACAAATGAAATGATTTCACAGCAAAAGATCTAACGCGATAAACTCATGTAATGTTAATAGTAAAATAGGGCATCTGATAAAAAAAGCCATTAAATTCTGAAATAAAAAACTATCATCAAACGAATGGAAATTTGTCAAGCCATAAAACGGTTAGTATTATCGCAATCAAATGAACATTTGAGTCGTGTTCTGAGAAAACTGGGCATAATGCATGTGCGTAAAGTGTCGTCCCAGATTAGACTTTGCAGGCCGCACAGGCTTATCAGGGACGACACTTTCCGCTTTTATGACATTTTTCGTTTAAATAAAGTCTCTTCTTAGCAAAAATCCAATTTAGACGGAAAGTTTCGTCCCATATTAGCCTGTGCGGACTGCACAGGCTAATCCTGGATGACAATTTACGCACAAACAATATGCCCAGTTTTCTCAGAACACGACTCATTTAATCTATCATCGGCACGTTGATTGCTGTTTAATGTTAGTAGACGTGCGCTATCCATCATTTAATGTAAAAGATGGCTGTTTACTCTACTAATTTTATTATTTTAAATTAGCGTACTACGTGGTGACTTAACGCATGCCGAATAATTAACAGTTTAATTGTAATCGTTAACAGTGTTTTGAGTACCTTTAATATGTAATGCAAATGAGACTGCATACTTTCAAGCACTGGTATACATTATATAAATCAATATCCACTTATTTTTCTAAACATTGTTTCTTACAGACCGAACTATTTTACGTACGGTTTGCACTTACTTAAGTATTACCTCCTGTGCAAGTTGTGTCATACTAAATTATGTTAATGAGGCATTTGCAACAAATACAATCAAATGTTAAATGCGAATAAAATTCCTTACATTTTTAGAGGATATACTCGTAACAATCGTGCTGATACTGCTGGACGTTGCTGTCTCGTTATACATGCCTTTGCATTTGTGTGGCTAATTGCGTCCGTAATTATGTTCGTTTCCTTAGCCAAAATCGATGTAAATATATTTTCTCATGAAGTGTTACGTGTACACCATTATATGTCTGTGCTAAAGCATTTGAATCATGGACCAGGTAGCACTCATGGATGAAACAGCTAAAGCACTCTTGAGTCGTGATGCGTTTTAACTAAAACTTTAACACCCTGTATTAGTAATTGTTGAATAAATCCATACAAACCAGAATAAGAATACACAACAGAAGACCTAATCCGCAATTATATTTCACAAATCAAGGTTATGCGGTTACGAATTGAATGGGATTAAAACGTATTAATATGTTATTCCTAGTGATCTTCTTTAAGAAGTAACCAACCAATACATTTCTTAATTACATTGTCGAATGAACTGTGATAATTTTCGTTGGAGAATAGTAGATGCAATATGTCTCAATGAACGTGTGCATAGTCAATATCATGTTAAAATAAACTGCGCCATTAATGTAATGCTATTAGCACGTGGTGTCGAACGTATAATACGTTAACCACGTCTATGAACGTTTAATGTTTTTCAAAATTAGCACAATTTTATTTTTGATTATTTAAATCGTAAACGACGATAACAAAAAATGATAAACCAAGGAAACATTGCATGTAAACTTTATTGTACACAATTCCACTATCATTGTTACCATAAACATCTGCAGCAGAATGTATCACCATGCATACAAACATGATCAAGATAAAGTATCGACTTATCTCGGTAAACATACATTAAATAAACCTACGTTGTGCTATGTTAAATATAAGCACTGTTAACATTGTTGGTTGTCAATTTTATACTTCACATGTATATGCACGAAGTTAGTATGCACCTTTCGTTGTAATAATGTGCATACAAACCATGTGTATATCTTATAAGAATGCAATACAGCATTAACATATGTTTAATAGCTTCTCTGTCGTTTACTTCTGGAAGATAAACTACATTGGTGTGTGTTCTTAGATGTACTATCTGGTGAGATGTTTAATTTGACGCAGTAGATCATATACTTACTCATGACTAATATGCAAATACATTTGGTCTTCCAAAAATGTTTGAACCGATGAGTCAAGATCGTTTAAAGCACTAGCTCCACTTATGCGGGTACCTAGAGTTACACGGCTTCTCATGATCCCGTATGGTGTAGTAAAGGGTAAGTAAATAAATGTTGGTTGAACATGAAGCTGGAGCCGAATTTAAATAAACTAACCTGAATGACAGTTATAGCCCTTCCACGTGCTACCACTTCAAGATCAACGGACGTAAAGCACTCGAAATAAAGTGCTTGCACCATTCAACTATGTATGTGTTTGGTAATTAAAACATAGTCCACACCGTTTCAAAGCGAACGATCGTAAACTGTTATTATGAAGTTTAATGGCAAAACACATACCAGTAGTTCTTATGTATATTTTAAAAAGCAAATACGTTATAGATTCCTAGCAAATACAGGGCATTCATCCGCCTCAGATAATGTACATGTGTAAACCTATTCGTGATTTAGTACTCAACATAATAAAACGAATGTCAGACAATTTCAATTTAGTGTAGATTCATGCCAATCCTTGTAAATGCATTAGTTTAAATGTGAATGGTGAATTGAGAACCGAGAAACACATAGAGAACGTGTAATCACCTTTAATATTATTGCATTGCATTATGCTTTTACAAATACAATGGCTACACGAGAGGCGACAGGGAAAAGGTAAATAGGTATTTACATTTACACGATTAGTGATATAAACAAATTACTTATTTACCTAAGGATATATTTTAGGTATTCCTGTGTAATAAATTTATGTTTTGCAATAACATTTCATATCATCGGAATAATTTATTTAATTACGGAAAACGTTCGTCACATGACGAGCAATTGCCTTGCGTTTTATATGAAATACATATTCAACTCTAAATAACAATGATGCTACAATGCTCACTTAAATTAAGTAATGTTCTTATACATGATAGTACGCAGAACTTATGGCTAATGGTGTATAAACGAATCGATCATTGGTTTTGTTTTAATCAATTGTATGATTCAACTACGTTACATTGTTCTACAGTTCTTCTAAGCAATGAAAGGTAAGCGCCTATCTGATTTACCTGAATTGATGAACGTTGTTCACGGTATTCTGTTTAAAAAACATAAAGTATCATGTGCATTGCCGAATGGCCATTCCAGTTGTATACCTAGCTATACTAATTTTTAATAGTATATATATGTGTTACCTCTCGTAAATGTGTATGTAATCTGTTTTAGCGCACACCCGTTTATGAGTGCTCCCAAACTCATAGTCTTTCATACGTCTACATGCTTAAAAATATGACATAACAGTAAACAAGTAAGGGATTATGAAACTAGAGAAACTTATAAGGAGAAGAGTTTACTCTTAAAGCTGATGACAAAGTGCCTGTACGAAACATGACACTACAGTGCGAATTGATTAACTGATAAATATAATGTCAAACTGTATGTGATATCACATATTTGTTATTATGGACGAGAAGTGTTTGATTACTTGTATATACATTAAAGATTTACACTCGTATGCTATATGTAGGTTGTGACACGCATAAACGGTCTTAAGTGTGTAACAGTTCAGATGAAAATTTAAACGATTTACTAATAATGCACATGCGGATATATAGATATAAGTATTATAATACGATATCAAACTGAAACCAATAGATATTTTCACAGTTAAACAAGTTAAAGAGAGAATAAAACTACAACAAGTTTTGTAAAATATAAAAAAGGTAAAAAAAGGCTAACACATATGTGGACTTTCATTTAAAATATAAATTCGTGTGTTTTCTAATAATTAAAGGAATGACGACGAGTACATAACTTGCATATTCACTTGTGAATTATACACTTTTTATATATGTTTCCTATATGTGTGCTGATACGTTTAAAGCATGAACTGCATATGCTGCATTAATTTACAATTATAATGTATCAAGTTGAAAATCTCCAGATAAATTTTCATTCTACACATACATACAATTATTGAGATAGTTGAAATGACAGTTATGCAATACATCTAATTATACAGTTATCTATAACAATTGTTTGAAGTATTTACACATGCAAAAGCTCTCATCTTAAAATCCGGACTTCATTATTCATATTTAGCACTGGAGACTTACAGACAAAAAGAAATTTCGGCATGACAACACTGAAATGTAAATGTAACACATCTAACATAAAATACATATTTACAAGAATGAACATATAGATCAGCTATATACCTTAACACTAGGTAAGAGTGATAGAGATGCATAAACTGATGTTGTTGATGATTAACCATCTTTAATTCAAGTAAGAGTTATCGACAGGTAGTAAAGTAATAAGAAATTATACTTTACGAGTGGGGTGTTTAATGCTTTATCAGTCAGCGTGTGCCTTATAACATCAGATATTCACATGTAATGCTTTTTATCCATTACACATTATCTGTGAGTTAATGTGGCAGTTTTGCATTAATGAATTATATGTTTTAAGTAACCATTAACGAACAGAAATTGTTTTATTTCTAATATTTGGCATTATATCTTATCTGCAATGTTAATTGCATCCATTTATATTTCTGTGCTGACGTGTTTGAATCATGGACTTTATTGTTTTGAAAATTTATTAAAAACTGATACATTCTCACTTGTTCATACTGATATGAAAATGTATATTTATATTTAGTAACTTCAAAATGTAAGACGACATTCCAGTATGCGATAGAAAACAAGCTTGCGCTTTTTGCAATCAGATTTACAATGTCATGTATTTGACATTTCAGTAAAATATATGTGATGTAGGTCCCTGCCTGTATACTTCATCATGAAAAGCGCTTTACATGTTATCACTGTTGCTTTTATTGTCAAGAATTACAAAAATCCAGATACATTATTTATAAACTGCATACCACACAAAATTAAACCCACTCAACAATTCCAGAAGTTCATAATAGCATTTAAACGAAGTTTACTAGGTTGTAAAACCAAGGGTCCTCATAATATAATGAATATATGAATATTTATATTAATGCTGAATTAGTATACATTCACGTTGCCAATACAGAGCGTATAACACTATCTCCAGATACCAAGGATCGCCTATTGTTCATGCCACAAACAAACTAAAATCAGAACAACTTGTCCGTAATTGGTACAGCACAAATAAGTGCTTTTTTTACGAAAGAAATACGCGACTTAAGTGTGGTTTATGTTGAAACGTGTAAACGATTATCGTAATATACTCCACTTGACATTATTTATTCTTCTGTATATTATTAATAAAAATGAACACTTATCATCCAATATGCGTTCCAGACCCCAGTCTTAGATTGTACGACCTGTTCTTGAGATTAATTACGATGATATGACATATGCTATTAACATTCTTGAGTAAACCAGAAGGCTTCAGCTAAAACCTTTATTTCCCTGATTTAACCATACCACAGAAAGTTGAATAAGTTTTATGTGTACATGTTAACACACATTATTGAAACCATTCAATAAATTGTTCAATATCATGTGCTGTAATATATGAGACCTAAAATGAATTAAATAGTAACTGGTGTGCATACGCATTTTCAATAAATCATATACATAAGTTCGTACTGGTCTGTCTTATTTGTAAAATAGCATTAAACGTCGTCTCTGATATACCTGTTTTATTTTACGAAGACACAAATATATGTTATGAATACAGATATTAATACCGTTATGCATAAACGTTTGGCAACTAGTGTAAATATAACAGCTTTCTTGTTAGCCACATTCGGCGTGTACTAAAACTTAGTCGATGAACCGCTCGTACTGGCCATATACTTTCTTTCCTTGACAGTGTTTTGGCATACCACCATGTCGACTTCAACATTGTAAGGTTTCTTCCATCATCTGCTTTATGTTACCAGCTGTTATGTGCCTGTGTAGTCATCGCCAGAATGTCTTAAAACAAGTTGTTTATGACACCCCTATACGCCAAATAAAATATATGTAACTATTGCAAACTAAGTTAAAGTAAAACTATTTGTTGAGTTATTGTTACGGTGGAGTTTAAAGCATATGAATTTTGAATAAATTACGAGATGTTCAATCATATTACATCAATTAACATTAACGTACGTTTAAGAGCACCCTTGGTAATTGGTCCGTATACAAGATTTTGCATCTGTAACGTAGCATCGATCGTTACATTGTTTTTTTTATAAATATGCGCACTTTAAAGAATATAAACACATATGGTATTTATATCGATTAATATTACATATCACTTATATTTTGTTTTATTGTTGGCGTATATATAGTTTTGATATTGTCATGTATATCGAGTTCAACAAGCAGACCGGTGCACATACACACAATGAGTAATACTATCAATAATGGCTTGGAATGTCAATTACACTGAAGTCTAATACGGAATCATATTTGAAGACACTGACTCGTCAAACTTATTGCAGATTTTAATCAGAGACAGGTGATGCTAGAAACGAATATAATGTATAGCATAGTAGATTGCAATTCTACTAGCGATGTATGTTAAAGAACATTTCTGTAATTTCTTTTGTATTAATGGTATATGTTCAACTTCTAAAATAATTATATAAACATTCATGCTATGTATGAAATGCGTTTATGTATTAATTGCTTCAAATCAACACTCTTTTTCTATGATAGCCAAGGTATAATTCAAAGAAAAATCGATCCAAGTGTTAATAACAGTTAGCTCTGTGTAGATGCGTTGTTCATCGTGATGGGCCTTTTACATTGAAAATTGCAAAATTACTCGATTCGAGTACCATAACTCATACCTAGTTAGTTTAAATGGAAGTTATATAACTAAAACATGCTACCAATTTGCGGCTTTAGCAATATAATCTTATTTCGATCCACTAGATATTATGTTATTACCTTCGGAATAAACGGATTGGAACCTTTCGAAAACATATTTGCATCATTAAACTAGGTATTTCCATGATAACTTTAACAAAATTCACTCCGTTTAAAAGCAAACATTTGTGTACTTCTATGATCAAGTCATGTTTTATTTATATGAACCACAGTCACGTCGCTTTTATGACCTTTTACAAAAACACTTTATTGATTTCTAGACACTGCAGGACACTGAACTCCTTCAGACAATTTACATGCTTCAATGTATTCACCAAAATGTAAAATACATTGCATTTCTCGAAATAACGTTTCAAATCAGTATGGATGCCAATGGTGAGTTAGTTATGGCTAATGAGAACAAATATACACACACACACACACACACTGCTTCATAATGCGAATAATAAAACCTGTGATCTATTTTTTGTTCTTGTCGTCCTCTGGAGAAATCTTATTTCATGATGATGAATACATTTTAGGGAAAAAACTACAGTGAACAAGTAGACTCTTCATTATAACAATGCCTATGGAAATGGGTATCACGTCATTAGATTGTTTTAATTTGAGTATTTTACAAGCCAGTGGTATTATGGTAACAAATAAAGGGGCTAGAATATAGTAACCACTCTGTGGGTCTGTCGAAATCCTTATTTTGATTCAATTGAGTTTGTGTGGGTCTTTAAAGAATGTCTTTCCGTCGTTCTGTCTCGCTTTTCTTGCCCGCATGAAGGTACAGACACTTATATTACCCACTTGATGAAACCGGACAAGAAACATTTCTATGCAGTGCACATGCGTAACCAGGTTTTCCGGTCCATTGATTTTTTTTGTATGGGATAAATGCCCTATGGTTATTAACATGTCTAATTCTTATGCAATGTTTATATCCCGTGGGATCCAGGGAATATCAGACTTTGATACAACTTAATATGATAGTTTATTTTATAGTGGATATGCCCATATTTTCATGTGTTTCGCGTTGTAGATTTTTTGCAATGTGTTATTGGCCTTTTTATAATAATTTGCTCGAGATCTCACTAAAGTATGTTCCAAACTTGATATAACTGTATATGCAACAATCATAGATGGTTGACATGCGCATTGTGTCAGGTTCTTCCGGTCCAATCATTGAATTGTTACCCTTTGATTGTTGTAAAAAACATTAAGTAATTGATAATCCGATGTGTTTAAACTTAAAATGAACGTTCCAAATGGCGGAATGACGCATCGTGTCAGGTCGTTAAGCACCATAACAAGTAAAGAGAGCTATTTCTTTTATATCTAATTATAAAATATGACATTTCTGCAGTTAAATAACAGCCGCGAAAAGAACAAACATTTTTAAATTTTCGGAATTCATTTTTCTATTTTTAGATTATCATATCAAGATGAACTTCCCTTGTTTATATCCGTGTTAATATTTTTTCTATGATCACGAGTGAAATAAAATCGATATTCCACCGAATCCAACACATCTTCTTTTAATTTTATGCTTTTTTTTTACCGATTATTTACATTGTTAAAGAGTTTAACTGAAGAATTTCCTTCATTTCAATGTATTGAGGCACGCCACGAGAGAGAGGGTCACTTTTCAGCGAAATTGTTATTAATTATTTTCGTGAAAAAGGGGCATAAAAGAAACAGAAAATGTGTTCATGTCAATGTAAGATCGTTGGTTATTTCACTCGTGATCATAGAAAAATAATATTTCCACTTGTGGCTGCGCCACTCGTGAAAATATATTTTCTATGATCACTTGTGAAAAAACAAACGATCTTACATTGACATGATCGAATATCCTCACTTCCCTCTTAAATATATCTAATTCAAATATATTTGGAAATGTATATTAAGTCAAGAAAACGGTCGGAACAAATGATGTGTACAGACTTGATGGGTCATTTTAAAACACGTGTCTAAAACACATCATCCGAGCTCTTTAACTTAGCTAAGAACTGTACAATAAGTGCATCTCTACACATTGATTTATTAGGTTGCCCATGTACACTTTTTGGAATAAATAATAATTATCGACATTAAAGTCCAGATATGTATAGTGATGTTGCCGATTGTTGTATTGATTGTAGTAAGTTTATATCTCCATATATCATTAAAGTGTTTAAATAAGCGTTTGATTAAGGTGTACATACACAATCGTGGTGTGAAAGTTGCTATTGTTCCTAATTTCAAGCAAAGGTGACACACATGTTGCTTTTTATAATCAAAGGACTCTATTAGTAAATAAAACTTATAAAACAAATTGCACTGACATTTTGCCAGAACAGAATATATTCATGGTTGGAGAATGATACTTTATTTAAATTTTCCCCGTTTGGATTCAGTGACAACCGTATCACCAATTGATGATTTTAGCACATATTAATAATTCAGACAATTACTAATAATACACCAAAAGTATATTGAGTTGATATAGATAATTAAAGGACATTTGATAGATCATACAATTAACGGTGTGGATAAACTAAATACTAAACAGGTATAAAAAGCACACTGTTAAACATGATGCAGTTAATCTACCAACATGTAAAATATGTGTGAAAAAAAGAATGATATGTCTTATTTGGATCTGTTTGTGGTTATATTAGATGTCAAGCAGGTTTAGCCATTATCAACACTTTTCTCGTTTTTATTTGTAAAAAAACATTATTGAAGTAAAAAAAAATAAAAACCAAACAGATGTTAAGTTATGCATAAATATATTCTGTGATCGTATTGAATTATTCACCACAAACCAAGAACGTGTGTACCTTCAATTGACGTGTTATGAGGCGGTCAGAAAACAATCTGATTGGACATGTAAAAGTGGACGTCCCTCCCCCGTAACACGTTATTTGAGGGTGAGATAATACGATCAAAATCATCCTCATTTAACCATTGTCATTGCCTTGAAATGTGAACGTCTTAGAATGGTAATGTTTTTGCATACTTTTTCCAGTCTACTGTAGAATAGTATATAACGCATATAACGCTTTTGCTTATTATATTTAATAAAATATATTTGCATGATTCATTCTACTATCTTCTTTTAGCATTTATATTGCTTTATTATGTATCACAACATAACTTAGCGCATTAAACAAACAGTAAAACAGCGTTCTAGGCAATATTTAAACGCCAAGTGAAGAGGTACAATCTATTTCACACATGCATCTTTCGTTGAGTCGTTATTTTTACTGTAGTACATTCTCTAACGATAATATTCATTCAGAAACCGTCGGGCATCCAACACATGCTTTCGACTCATGTGCTCAGGTATTTGGGAAAATAAAATGTCTAAATAATTGATGCCATTTTCTGAGTGGACAATTATCTTGAAAAAGTGTGTTGCCATAACGAAACATATATTGAAATACAAAGCGGTTTGGATATATACATAATTGTATTGTGCGATGTGTCATGGGCGTTATATGATTTAATTCAATTCACGTAAGTTCTGGTTTGTTTTGTGACTTTCTAATCTGTTTTTAAAATGTCTCCATTCGCGTCACACCTGTTTCTTCAAGGGTTAACATTAATAAATATACATTCATAATCAGCGTTGGAGTAAATCTTTATCAATCACGGCAAACTCATCAGATATTTATAATAATTTAAAGGTTGATGCACTAAATTGAAATGAAAAGTAATACCAGATTTATGCATTATTAAATCGTATAATTCACACACACACGATGATAGGTTGTGAATAAGTATTGTGTGTACTGTTCAAATTTGATAGATTTTATGCACATGGCATAATAACCTGACTATATTAATCGTCATAAAACACTTGTATGTTTATTAGAAAGCTTTTAAGAGTTGTAACGTTGGTTGTTATTGTATAAAGTTATACATTAAAATAAACAACACATCATTAAAGTTTGCATATAACCATCATTATGGCGGCTTCTGTCTGCATTCTTAGCGATGGTCTGAATGTTGGATTATTTGACGCTATATCTCTGAAGATTTCAAAAAAAATACGGAATTTTTTTGATTATTTGTGTGTGTGCATTTGGAAATTGATTCCTTTCAAAACAAAAAATAAAATAACAAATATAAAAAGGTTTATATCAGGGCGGTTCAGCTGAAGTATAACTCTTGTTTGTATTTTAAAAACTACTCATATGTTTTGCATGCATATTAAACACATATATATGATTGAACATATTGACATATTCTAGCAAACGCACCAATAAATCGACGAATACAGTTCAATTCAAATGTTTAAAGTAGTCGAACGTGCTTTTAGTTTGTCGTTCGTTTCTTCATTAACAAATAAAATGTGTTGTGTGAAATTTGTAAATTTGGAAGAATGAGCCTCTTAAAAGGTTACGTGTTTCATGTGCATACTACTAAACTTTAATGTCTATTCAACCTTTTTTAATTACGTAGTTGTATATGAATAATACAAAAAAATTGTTCATTTGCATATAAAACAGTATGTTCTGCACTGTACGTATTACGAAATCATACAACTGCTCACATTCTTACATAACGCCTTAGTATATACCTCATTGCCAGCATCCAAAGTAACGGTACTTCATCAGGAACATGCCATCCTATTATTTAAAGGCTCGGTCTCTGACAAACCGAATGCAAATATGCCCTTTGTTGTTTATGACATGCCTTGTAGCAATATTAATCATTAATATGTAGATATTCAGACAGGTACGGCGGGAAACATTTTGCATGTGCACGTTGTGTTTCATAATTGTATAGATTCCACAAGTAAGCAAAGTAGTAGGACACGATTCCGCCATTTCTTGACTTGCATATCTAATAGACTTACCTTTCTCAAAATGACTCTGATTTTAAATAAATACAGGCTTTTTATGTAGCTTATTTTGATAGCAGGCTGCTGTAATAGAAGAATAAACGATTTTATCAAGAATTATTCAAATCCAGATTAGACACGGAATTGTAGAATTAAAAGACCAAAAGAAACTTTACTTTATTGCTAGTATGTATATCCGTATATGTCTGTATATTTTGTATCATTTACACTGTTCGATGCATGCATATTTTCATTATATATAAAACTTATTTTCAATCAATTGCTAAAATGTTTCTTTACTGACATATTTACATCAACATTATATACGACTCTACTTACCATCAAATCTATGCTCATAAAGTTTAGTGTCAGGTCATACCAGCAATAACATTGGATACGGTTGCACTTTACGACTTCAACGCTGCTTTTGTCGTTGAAATATGTTGATTGTTGTTTTCAATAACGACGTGCATGAATACGCACCGATGGTTTTAAAAGCGATATCGGCGAAATGCTGTTTGAAACTACAACGTATTTATTAAGTAATAAAATGCGTCGATCCAATGAAACGCTGAAATATTGATTAAATTCCTGTTTACGAAAGGTTTTGAAAAACCGAACTTGTTTGTATATGAATGTTATTAGAGAATATTCTAAACAGTTGATTTCTATGAGAGATTTAAACTCGAAATCGGAAATATGATAACGCAGTTTCCCCGACTTGTATATAAGCTGCACATGTTACGTACCTATGTCTTAAAATATATCTTCTTAGTGTTCGCCTTTAAATAACTGTTAAACATAATATATCCAAATACAAAATTAGAAGATTACTTAGCATCGCCATCATCTTTTGATTTGTGTTTCGCATAAGACAAAATAAAATATTTGTTTAATAAGGATGTTTATATGGTTTATTCTAAATCATAATATAAAATTTGACACTTTTGGTTCGCATAGTTTTGAAGACATTTTCCAAACTATATATAAATGTGTTATATTGATGACATTGGTTATATAGTGCATATTGATGATATTTAATTTTTCAGACGATTTATAACATAGACTGGTAAAAGCCACATACTTGCGTTAACTGCACTTTGTTTTATGTGCCTAATATTTCTATGGAATGTCGATTATCTTTTTTATGGAGATTTATCATTGAAGTCTTGAAGTGAAAAGAAGTTTTTAAATAGTTGTTTAATAAAAATGCACAATGGGCGCAAAGTTAATATCAAGGGTGACAAAAACAAAAACGGCCGCAATACAGATATATTAAAGTTAACGTGCTATATTACATTGAACGGTCATTCACGGTCGTTCAGTTTTAAGCCACAACATGTTTTTTTTTCAGGGGTTAAACAGCGTTTCATGTAAAATGCCAAATCGTTTCACTGATTGAAACAAAATTTGCAAGAGAGAAGTGTTCTTATCTTGCTTTAAACTATAAAATAGATTTTTATTAATCAGTTGAGATAAATATATCATCTGGACTTGTCTTGACCTTTGTGCAGCACTTACGTTTCTTCTGGATAACTTGTTTGCTGAATTTAATGATAAAATATTTAAAAAAGTTATCGGTGTTCCAATGGGTACTTATTGTGCGCCACTTATAGCAGATCTATTTGTATGCTGTTACTGAAAGGGATATTATGTAAAAAAATATCCGAAACTAAACAACTCGATTTGATTCAACGTTTTAACCTAACAAGTAGATAAATTGATAATTCTGAATTTTCATTTCCAAGATGGTAACATCCCTAAAGGTCTTCCTATGGTATTGACCTATCGCAGTTAGTACGATTAGTCAGAGAATGTTCACGTGTTAAAGATTATAATGATATCAACCGTATATTAATGAATATATTGCTAAAACAAGGATGTTTGTACCATAACCAACGACGTAAATCCGCTTAATTTCACTCAAAATATAGTGATTTAATTTCAAAATATAATGTTTCTTTAAAATGGCATTTTACTAGTGGAATTTCCCAACCATCATTTTATGGGGATGATTTGAAGCGTGTTCGCAATCGTAAATATCTTGAAGCACATGTTAGAAAAACACTTTATAATTTTATTAGCTCCTTTTTATCAAAAGGATATGCTGTTGACGTACTTATGAACACATGATTGTAAGTGTTCGATTCGCTATATTCTTCTTCTCTTACAATTTGGAATTATTAATGTACTGACCCCTTTATATGTTTGCTTCTAGATAGAACAATACACACAGCTGGTTGTGTTGGTAATTCGATTAAAAAATACTGCCCCTTTAAAAATATTTGATTTCGTTACTGGTGACGTCATCGTGTCATCGCTTCTGAATTACGTCATCCGATCTACTTTTACTGTTTCGGATACATGCATAGGTCATAGGGTTTATATCGTTCAACTTTATTAATATTTGTTCTCAGGCGTTTCTCGATCGATTTTTTAAGCTGCGTTTTATTCATTTTGAATAGTATATGCGAGTATAGATTACGCAGCTTTTTATCATTGCTAGTATAATTTTCGTTTTGATAAATTATCGCTTCAGTCTATACGGTTATTCTTTTAAGGAATAACATTTATTGTCATTTACATTTATTTTCCTAGTATATAACAGTCACATAAACAACCAAGCTATGTAATATGGATCTTTTACACCCAATATTGCTTCTTCTTCATGTATTTGCATGATGATGATCTGAACTATATACTATATGATGCTATATTCTTAACTCCTTTTGTAGTTGATACGTGTTCCTAATTTCATTTCATCGTGCCTCAAAACATTGTTACTCTATTGCTCTGGTCTTATGCCTACAATTTAGTAATTAAAAGGTCATTACATTAAATGCGTTATAATTCCATGTTATAACTGTTTAATTTGTGTTGCATTGCTATGAGGTAAAATGCTATTTACACTTATATGTATAATGAATATTGCTGGGCAAAGTTTGACGTTGGCTTTAAAGCCGGTGTGAACCCCCAGTGCTTAGCATTGACCGTTCCAACATTGTAACCCTAGCTTTATTCTACTATGTGTGCATGTCGTTTCATATTGGGACGTACTGTTTTGGCAGATAAAAAACATACACCACTACGACGCTAAATACAATAAGTAACGTGGGTAATTTATGCAGTGCATACATTTTCGGTAATATTTCTACGGTGCAATATGAACTGTTCACTTTATTTTTATGGTATCTTTGTTAAACACATATAGACAATACTTCACGGAAGTCATTATCTAAAGACTTCATATTAATGTGATGCAAAGCGAACATCAAGTCACAGGGGTTACGAAAAAAGGAAACATATCGTTGTTTCCTTCATTTCTTTGCAACCGCTTTAACCATAGAGCATGCAGCGTGTTTAACGATGCTGCCTCAGCAAAGCAGCTCGTCTAAGTTATCATACCGTGAACAAATTCTTTACAATAGCGACCTATGTAAACGACCGAACCAGTCCGATTGAGTTAGCTTAATTTTCTCAATCGGCATACCTCGCTGATTATCATTGATAAAGGTAAAGGCAGCTTGGTTCCCGTCCTCTTTCAAATTTATCGAGAGGTTCGGGACAGAAACCAGACACCCACATTTTTTCGTACCCAAATTTTTTCGTACCCAATGTTTTTTCGTACCCAATTTTTTTTACTACCCATTTTTTTTCGTACCTCATATTGTTTTCATCTTTTTCGTACCCAAATTTTGTTTCGTACCCAATTTTTTTTCGGTATACTTTTTTCGTACCCAAAAAATTCGTATCCAAATTGTTTTTTGTACCCAAATTTTATGTACCCACTTTTTGTTTCGTATCCAAAATTTTCGTACTCACATTTTTGTTTTCGTACCCATATGTAAAAAATGTGGGTAAGACAATTGTGGGTACGACAAAAAAATGGGAACGAACATTTTGGGTACGATAAAAATATGCCAAAAATACCTCTTGTTCTTAATAAAGTTTTCAAAGAACTGTGGATTGTCTAAAAGTCTATGTACACTGCAGCTACGCCAAATCTTAAATTAAGGATGCGGATAAATGACAAGCAATACAAAATACACAAATGTGGTGTTGTAGAGAAACTAAAATTGATGCTTCTATATCCATCCTCTTCAAATGCATATCACTATATATTTTAATTCATATTAAAACACAAACCATATCTTGATGCGACTCGTAACATATGGAACACACAGTTAATATCTGCAAATCGCATTTAGATCCGACCATTTGTTTAAATCTACATGTGGTATACCTAAAACTACCATAACGCGTTGTTTGCTTTTACTTGACCGTAATAACATTGGTGGTTGTACTTAACAGTTTGCACGAAGAAGTGTGTGACAATCAGCTTTTCATATGATTAATGGATACCATTAAATTACACTAAAATATATTTAACTAACAAAGCTCATACATAATTAATTTGTGTAACCGGGCAAAAGTGTTGCTAGAATAAATACACATATTCTTATAACACGTTTGAATTTAATTCACATCAGGAATCTTATTAATAAACCAAATGTTTGCTGCTTGAAACAATAACGTGCACTTTGTCGATTTGTGTAGGCATAGCTTCCTTGAATTTGCATATGTCATCGCTTATCATTGCTATTTTAGATTTCTTATATAAAGTGACCGCTATATTCTGATGAAGTAGTTTTTCGGTAACGAGCTTGCCGGAATATCCATTGTCCCAGTTCTCATTAGAGTTATTGGTGATTTGGATAAAATCTCTTGATGTCTAGCGTGTTATCAGCTACACAAAGCGGGGCAGAGAGCTTTTTCTTAGGAAGAAATTAATGTTTTCAAATTATTCGCAAATTTATAAATTGCGTTAGATTTTCCTCACGTTTCTGATGAATACTTATGCGAAGTACAATATTTCATTTGCAATATCTATTTGTGTGTAACAATAAGAGTTCGTAACCGAATGCATGTGTATGTTTATCAAAAATGCAATCAAAAGGGCATCGGCCTTTGGAACATGTCATATTCGTTTTGCGGATACAGTCCAGATGCAAAAACGACTAAGATCATTCGTTTGGTATTTCTTTCATTCATGATTAGAAATTGATTTATTATCGTAATTACAAGATTGTGTTTGCATAGATCAACTAATTTAAATGTTGATTCACCGTATAACAGTATGTATATTGAATAAAAAAAACGTCCTCGTTATATATTGACTACCCTATAACAACGTATAAATCATACATGCGTACTGGTTTCAATATAATAAGATCAATTTTAGTTGAAATCTTAAACATATGTTCACATGTTAAGAATAATAATCATTATTAAGAATTGAGAAATACAAATATAATAAGGTGTATTTGCAAAACATATTTTTGACGAACGCAGTCCTTATTTTGCTCATTATAATAATGTGTACATGCTTAATTCTTTAAATAAACGGGGTTTATGTTTAATGTCATTTTAATCGAACACTTGGTAATAAAGGATTATATCGTTTTTATTCTGATCATAATGTATTATGATTTAACAAAGTATCTTTTAACAACGAGATAATGTATTACTTATAGACCTTACATTATATTTGAAATGGTGTTTGTCTGGTGGTAGGATTCCCTCTCTGGAAGCGTTCTGAATATCTCCTTGTCAAACAACAAGTACTTATTTAAACATCGAGAGTCCGTTAGCATTAACTGGTCGATGCATTAGAGTAAAAAAAACTTATATAAACGTAATCAGTGCAGCATTTGAGAATAATAATGACTAGCTACCGACATCACCATAGACAATATTTCACTTTAAGTTCATGCTTTAAAAAATACACGTATAGACATCGCACATTCTCCAACACAATAATCCTATTAGAAAACTGCTTTACTTCGATTGAATCAGATATGAATGCTGCAACAATGTAACTGCTATATGATACTAGAACGTTAATAACAAGAAGATTGCTTTTACAACACTGAATTATTGTCATTAAAAAAGATTGCATTTAAAGTATAGAATAGGAACGAATGCTTGATTACGGGTGAATTGTTTTAAAGATACAGTTTCGTTTACAACATAATACAGGTGTCAATCAGTATATGCACATCATCCTATTGTACGGCGTTTATATACTGGTCAAATAGTAAATAACGGACCAATACAACTCTAGAAACACGCCGTTTGCGCAACTTTCGTTACCGCTTTTTTATGAAGGCACACGTCATTTCTAAAGTGTAAAGCTAGAGACAATTTGTGTTTGACAATTTATATATTATTGTGTTAAATGTTAAATGTTAAATGCCAAATGTTAATGCAATGGTTAAGTGCTGCCATTGTATCTTTTATACCAACGGCATTGGTCTTTATCTGGAAATACGACATTTGAACAAGACCTGAACAAACAATTTACAGTTGCGTAAATGCTAACGAGAGTGTTTACAAGTGTCAATTTAATGGGAACATGGCGCTGAAGTATCGCGCTTTCCATTCATCTCATGATTTTCAATTGGAAACACGAATATAACAACATTGAAGCAACAGAGAAATGTATGCGCTACTTGTAGAATAAATACTAAAACTTGCTGAGAAAAAAACATTTACTTAAGCAATTCATGAGTGACTCATACGCATTATATTTTTTTTTAAATACTATATCTAGGTTATTTCCCTTCGAGTAATTATGTTTGACGTTGTATTGATGAATTTGTTTATTTACATGTATGCGATATGCAAAATATACTTTTGGATTTAGGTCAACGTTCACACTTCTGCCCAACAGTTGGGACATTCTTATGTTTATAATCGTTGTTAAGATAACTTTCTATACACGCGATAAAGTACAATGATACAAAAGCATTATATGGTCGATGTCTGCTATAGCATTCACATTGTTTATGTATTTATAAATCACGGTGTGAACATTAAAACAACGATGCGGCAAATACGCGTTCCAACAAAGCAAATTCTCATGAAATTTAACCGATTAAGTATGACAATACTTTGTAATCGTACAGCTTAATAACGAGTCAAACAACTACACAGGATACAATTGAATTTGATTGGATCACAACTTTAAAACGGCGTTATGTTAACCGGACCATTATAACTGTAACGTTCTAAGGTATGTTTAAATAAAGAAAAGAAATATCAATTTCCCTTCACAATCTAAATTTATCGATTAAGTCTAAAACATTAAATATTTAGATAATCGTACTATACCTTAAATGAATATATGCTGTGTTTGGATGAATAACTTTCTATCTTTATAAGACGGAAGCAAGAAAGTAAACGTATAACTTACTTGAATTCTACTTTTAGACTTTTTTTGTATGACACGAAAAGACAATTTATGTCGTTGATAAAAGCCAACTGGCCAGAATACAATATACAGACATGTCAAATTTTACATGCATGAGTATGAAATGCGAGGATCCTAATCGGTTAACGGAAACCATAAGCATGTCAACGCTGAAAACAACTCTGCCAAGTTGTTAAATTGTATTTGTGCAGTATTGGTATTACGTAGTGTTATATGTGCAATGCTTAACTACATTTGCATCGCATTTTAACCTGTATTTGAACAACAATTGTCATAATAAATGATTTTGATGGTGTTCATCGTTAAAAAAGGTGAACAGTTTGCTATTATGCAAACAAAATAAACCATGAATGCAAGTATGTATGTCACGAATTTGTGTTGCTATATAGTAAGTGCAATATGTCCTAAGTAATTGAGCATCAATTGTGTGCACTTCATATTATTTTTTAACTGCATCTACGAACATATGCAACATTCTTTAAAAGTCACATACGAATCGCCTATGTCAAAACAAACTCTCTTTCTTTCTCTATATCTCTCTCTATCTCTCTCTCTCTTTCTCTCTCTCTCTCTCCCTCTCTCTCTCTTTCTCTCTATCTCTCTCTCTCTCTTTATCGCTCTCTCTCTGTATGTCTCTCTCTGTCTCTTTCTCTCTCTGTCTGTGCATTATGGTTTCATAGTAAACCACACGTCTTATCGATATCGGTTACTCGTTGATGTATATAGAATCATTATGGGCGAACACGTTCATTCGCTTCACACTGTTTGACTCCTTTGTTTCGGAGAATATTTAAACATGATTAATTACCATGATATTTAGATTGTTTGGTGATACGGCTTGGGATTATATTACGTGGGTGGACCATATGGAACTATGATTATTAAAGAAGTTGCAAACAAAAAACGCAACTTTACATCTAACAATGTGACCAAGGGCACAATAGTAAAAATGGTGTATTAATATACACGTTATGCCAGGTCCGTAACGCGCATATGTATCAATGTATTTTTCTATTTGCACATCCCACTTGTGTTGACTTACTGAGTAAACATAAAACATAAACAGGCGCTACATAATATAAAAAAGAAATATAAGTGACATTAAGACATAAATGCATACATTTAGGAATTATCGACAATAACGTTTGAAACAACACTCATGAGCTGTGAAGACACCGGTTAGGTTGATAGCATACGCTTAGCTTTAGAACTTTCGTATTTGTTTTGAAAGAAATGCTACTATACACGTTAGCAGTGCACATGTGATTACGATGGAGTTAATGCTTTTTATGTAGCGTTACGATTGCATGCGAAAATTCGTGGAAAATAATATAAGACTCGTGAGTTAAAACACAAAATACGGGAATTACTTTTCATTATAAGTAAAGTGACTAGAAATAAGGGCAATGTTTGCATTAATTTAGCTTCGGCCTCGGCTTTGTATGGTTTGTTATAATGCCGACGTGCACACCGATTGTGTCGGCACCTGAAAACTAACCAAACACATGTTTTTCAATAGTTGTTTATGTGGCTACACATCCTAAGTAGCAAACGTAGGAAAAGTCCTTGAACAGCCATACTTTGCTAGCAAATGCAAATTGCATTCCTTGTTGGGTAAGATACAACCTCATAACTAACAATTGAGCAAACTGTGTGCTCGAAATCAATACATTCAAAGTAAGGATATCTTTTGAATACCATGCAAATGAGTTTCTGATCCTGAAATGCTCTTATTCAAATGATATATGCATCACATATATGAATATTTGTTCTTCTAAAACACCTTAGATGCTTCTCAGTTGCGCCGTATCTACAATTGGTATTTTTGTCGGAAACTGTATTGTGCTATGTTATTAGTCATAAAACAGTCATAACCATTCAATGGTTAGCCTTGTGGTAGTAACTTCTTGACCTATCACATAAACTACATCTGCTAGAAAGAAAAGTTAATCACGCGTTCTGAAGGATCGATAAATGTACTCCTATCGTATATTATACCTCGAATTGTTGACTTTCAGAAAGGAAGAAAAGTACACATGGACGACATTTTCGATATCATAAACATAGCTGTGAAAAACGTTTGTATCGCACCAAGGATGCATTACTCACACAAATGATGTCAACAAGAATGAACATAAAGATAAGTTATATACATTCACACAAGACAAGAGCGATATCGATGAATATAATGATGTTATAGCTTATTTAATGTCGTAAATTAAAATTAAAACTATTAACAATTGAAGAAGTAATTAGTTCCAAGAAATAAGACTGTACGATTGGGGTGTTTAATGCTTATCCGTCAGCGTATGATTTATAACAGCATATAAAATTATTTAAAGAATTGCATAAATACCATATTATCTTAATGCGGCATCTTTGTCTTGATAAATTATGTGTTTGATTTTACTGTTTAGCAATGATTAAATTACTAATATGTGTAGTTATATGTTCGCATGGAATGTTGATTGCATGAATTTATATGTCTGTGCTAAAGCCTTTGAATCATGGGCCATATTGTTTTCATAAATTATTTAACACTTTCACATGTTCATCCGTTGATACGCCTATAACAAATATATATTTGATTTTTAATCAATTCAGACTGAAACATTGCCATTTATTTGACAGAGTGAAATGTATGTGATAGGCATGTCCCTGTCTGCATGATTCATCATGTAACGCGCTTTAAATGTCAGCGGGGTTGCTTTTATTGTGAAGAATTACACAAATCCATTATTAATAAATTGCTTCACACACATAATTGAACCCACTAAAACTACAGAAGTTCACGTTAGCAATTTACCAAAGGTGACTAGGTTGTAAAACTTAAAATTACTGCACTTATTTGTATTTCCATTAATGTATTTTATGCTGAATTATGATACATTAACGTTACCAATACAGAGCTTATTACAGTATCTCCAAACACATTGGCTCGCCAATGGTTTATGCAACAAAGAAACTAAAATCCGAACTTCTTGTCCGTAATTGGTACAACACAAATCATTGGTTGTGTTACAAATGTAATTGTCGACTCGAGTGCGGTTTATGTCCGTGTAAGCGATTATCGAATATACTTCACTTGATATTATTTATTCTTCTGTGTATTAATAATTACAATGAACAATAATCATCACATATGACTTCCATATCATAGTCTTGTATTTTACGACATCTTCTTGAGATTATTTACGATGATCTTGAATATGTTCTTTACATTCTTGAGAAAACTAGAAGGTTTCAGTTGAAACCTGTTTTTAGCTCATTGAAGCATGCCACATGAAGTTGCTGATATGTTTTGTGTTGAAATATACATCTTTTAGAAATAGTCTAAGTATTCGTGCTCTTTAGTTTTCAAGTTAAAATACTATTTTTAAAAATGGTCTTATATTGTTACTTCAATTTTCGAAAAAAACAAATTTTCTTGTATAATAATGACTCAAATGAATTGCACTTTATCTATAATAAACCTATTTGCGTTAATCCGGCTACACATCACATACGCCATTGGATCATAACATTTGCGTTATTTGGGGAAATAGGCTGGAACGTCGGTTATAGATAATAGCTTAACCCGACTTTTAATGGATGAATCGTAGTAAGTACACCCTTCGTTCTAGTTAATGCCTGTGGGGAATTTCATTTTACCAATAACTGTTTGTTGTGTATAAATACCAAGCATACCAGACATATACATAGCATTGCTTATGAACAATACTAATATTTTCATTAGAGTCATTTCAAACGTCAATAATATACAGCTAGTCTTTCAGTGTGACAAAGTGGCGCATATTTTTGTCAGCTGTCAAACTAAATATTTTAACTATCGTATCTGAAATGCCAATCCTTGTATTATGTGGTTTAAGTAAGACCTTGCAAACTAATTTTTCTGTAAAATCAAATTTGATTCAATGAAACTATCTTACATTCCTTGTTTGAATATTTTAAGTTTAAGTATCCTCATAATAAATAATCTTACCCAAAAAAGGATTCAGCAGTTTCTTTGAAATGAACGAAGACCTTATAGACACACAAATTTATTGCGTGTTGTGCGATATAAATGTCGAAAACAAAGATGTTAAGTAGCAAATAATAACGACACAGTCGGTTTATGCGAACGGATATATTTACATATTAAAAGACGTTTATACCGTTAAAAGTATAACATTTAAACGCATACAAAAACAGCAATACGGGTGCTGACCAAATGAAATTGTTACCCAATACATGTGGCAAATATAAGGATATTGTAGGTCGCCGCGGCGTAGTGGATATGGTCTTCGCCTAGCGAACGGGAGGTCATGGGTTCGACCCCCACTGAGGGAGCGTTCTTTATACCTCCACATATACCCCGATTACTGGTTCTAGACACAGGAAAAGGACTCGAGAGCGTTTCAAATAAGTAGTAGTAACTTTTAGTAGGTTTAAACTAAATATAGGGATGAAACAACACATGAACTATTGAGTGTTAATTACAATTCAACAATTCAACAGCTTTTTGTAGCAACTGTGATTTTATTTCGTTACAAATGAACATTCGACCTGTCTACAAGATCCGCAATTAGTTGCACAAATCAGAAAGTACACGAACAATAAATTTATTAATGTAAAGTGTTCTGTGTAAACAGGCATTATATAAACCATGCATTATATTGTACAATATTATGCGATGTAATAACATGAGAACTGCAATGTATTAAATAGTAAATCGTGTGTATACGCATTTTCAATAAATCATATACACTAAGATACACATATGAAAATCTTCCAATTTTGTGTATGTGTTTTAATAAATAGTTTTTGTTCATTACTAACTGGTCTGCGTCATTTGTCTGTTTTATTTGTTAAATAGCATTACACGACGTCGCTAATCTACTAGTTTTGTTAAACGAAGAAACAAATAGATGAAATGAAGAATGCTAGCAATACTGTTATGCATAAACGTCTTATTATCAAAAAATCGACCAGGCTGACAAAGGTTCACAAATAGTGTACATATAACAGCTTTCTTGTTAGCCACATTCGTCTTTTATTGAAACTAAATTGAGGTAGCACTTGCACGAGCCATATCTTGTCTCACCTTGACAGTGTTTTGTACCACCATGTCGACTTCAACATTGTAAGGTTTCTTCCATCATCTTGTTTATATTACCAGCGGTTATGTGCCTGTGTATTCACCGTGCC
The DNA here is from genome assembly GCA_007657795.1 of Dreissena rostriformis. Lineage (NCBI taxonomy): Eukaryota > Metazoa > Mollusca > Bivalvia > Myida > Dreissenidae > Dreissena > Dreissena rostriformis. The sequence goes on from VMBQ01000148.1 coordinate 277,376, forward strand.
ATAATGTTTTAAAACAATGTGTTCATGACAACCTGTTCGCAAATAAAAATATATACACATATTAAAAACTAAGTTGATGCTAAACGACGAGTTACGGTGAAGTTTAACGCATAGTATTTGTAATATACTACGAGGTGTACACTCATATTAAATCAATGGACATGAATTTACCAATAACTGTATTACATAAGCCTGCATTTTCCTTAATGATATTCAGAAAACCATTGGTAATTTGTCCGTAGACAATATTTTGCATTTGCAATTGTAGCATTGATCGTGATATTTTGTAAAGAATAAAACAAATTCGAAATTTATAACGAGTATTATTTTAATTTACACAAAACATATCATGGTTTATATCTTTGGCGAATATATGGTGTTGATATGTTCATGTATATCGAGTTCAACAAGCAGACCAGTGGGCATACCTTAAATGATTAGCACAATCCATAATACAATGTTTGCTTACAATTAGTCTATCAACCAGCTTGGAATGTCAATAACACTTGGGTCTGATATGGAATCATAATTGAAGTAATTGATTCATCAAAATAATTTCAGATTTAAATCAGAGACAGGTGATGATAAAACGAATACAGTTAATAACATAGTGGATTGTAATTATAATAACTGGTGAATGTAATAAAACATTCTAGTATTATGTGTTTTGTATTAATGATATATGTTCTCTTTTTAAAATAAATATAATAACATGTATGCTATGTGCGTATGCATATATTGCGTTCACGCAATATTTGCTCAAATCAACAAACTTTTTCTATGGTAGCCAAGGTCATAAATCAAAGAAAAATTACCCAGTTAGCTCTTTGTAGTTACCATGAAACAAATACCAGTAAATGTTCGACCAGTTCATAAAATTCATTGTGGGCTTGCTACAGTTAACATTGCGTAAGTACTCGATTCGAGTACCATAACTCATGCCAACTGAGTTTAAATAGCAGTTATACTCCTTCAACGTACTACCTCTTTGTGGCGTTACCAGGTTAATCGTATATGACCCACTAGACATTATGTACTTAACATCGGAATCAAAGGATTTGAAGCTCTCGGAAAACATTCTTGAATCATTAAACAAGGTATTTCCTTGATTACTTAAACATAATTCACTACGTTTCAAAGCAAACATTCGTTAACTTTTATGATTAGGTCGTTGTGTTTCTTTAACTGACACCCATACATGAAGCCATTTTGACTTTTTACAAAAATAATTTTGATTTCTAGCACCTTCAAAACATTTTTTTAATCTGCATTTTATATAAGGTTTTTCTAAGAATATAAATTTGTTTTAGAAAAATGTAAATACTTGCAGAATAAGGCGTGATCTATGTTGTTTAAATGTGAATGCTTGATTTTTAACGGACACAATTAAACCCGTAAAATATGTCGTTATGTATATATGCTAATACATTGCTTAAATTAAAAAAAAAACATTAAATAAATGATGTTGTTAAAATTCCAATGAATTAACAATAGACGACGGGGGCCGACACTAGTAAATATATGAGCTTAATTGAAATTAAATATCCATAGGAAAATGTATGAGTGCCGGCTGAATTTGTACGAGGTTATTTTTAACTTGTAGAAACGAGAATCAAGCGCCACCTGTTTTAAACAAAAAAATATGTCATTGAAAAAAACTGTACTTAAGATAATAACAAACATATTGTTGTCCGCCGTTAACCGTCTCAACCAATAAAATGGTGTTTATTTATCGATGACATTATTATTGTTCTTAAGTTTATGTCAATATATACATTACGCGGATCGCAAATGAACATGTTAATGCTAATACATATCTGCATGAAGATATGTATTTTTCAAACCGCTGCATTGATATTTTTCTGATATAATGTTGCACGATATATTTTTGAATATCAGTTCAACATGGAGTTGTTATATCAGTCGATTTTTATGAGGTAGGTCATATTACTCGGAATGAACTATGAAGTCATCATTTTGGTAAAAGAAAATCAGATTCAACAAGACAAACTATTTGATACAAAGTTGTAATATATTTTAGAAACAAAACGCAACACAAACAACAAAACACATTTATGTACAAATATTAAGCGCAAATGCTCATGACTTCATTATTAACACGTAAATCTTCAAAAAGCACGTTCATTCAAGCTAAAATGTCATCGTCGTAGCGATTTTGTCATAACTTCTTGTACAATGGGGACGTAGAGTTATGATAAGCAGGCAAACAGATTGCTGTCTGATCTTTTTGCATATTATTCTAAGCCTTGCCTCATATATATCATAAAGATCAGGCAACAACTGTTTATTCTATATTTCAAACACATAAGGAGATACGATTCATCGTCGTAACCTAACTGTAAAAGTTAACATGGTTTTAGAAAGAATTTCCAAATCAATATTCTTATCAGTGTAAAGCGAGTTATGAGTTACGATAACACATACACCCAGATGCACAACTTCTTATTGCGAATAAGAAAAAATGTAAATTAGTTTCTTTGCATGTCGTCTTCCGGAAAAAAATGAATTCATACTTATGAAGACATGTACAGTTTATTTTATAGTTGGTATGCATATATAATCAGGTTTCCCGCGGCCGTTTCCGCTTTTTATCCCCACGCATTAAAAGCGTGGGGATATTGTATTGATCTCCGCTGTCTGTCCGTCCGTCTCGGCCACTGTCTCCTCCTACACTATTAGCACTAGAACTATTTGGAATGTTGATCTGACCTCTAGGTCAAAAGTTATGGGGGGCGGGGCTGTTTTCCTTATATGGCTATAGTAAAACCAGCCCACTATCTCCTCTTACACTATTAGCACTAGAACCTTGAAACTTACACACATGGTAGCTATGAGCATATGTGCGACAGTGCACCATTTGGAATTTAGTCCACGGGTACTACCTACTTCCCCGTACCCCCAAATTGTATTGTTTTTTCTACCCAAAATTTTTCGTATCCAATTTTTTTTGTTCTCAATTTCTTTTTCGTACCCAATTTTTTGTTCGTACCCAATTTTTTTCGTACCCATTTTTTTTCATACCCAAATTTGTTATCGTACCCAATTTATTTTTCGTACCCAAATTTGTTTCGTACCCAATTTTTTTGTCTTACCCATTTTTTTTGTTGGACATTACTTCTTAATTTATTCACCAATGACTTCAAATTAATACTGAACATCTCGTATGACAACACGGTCTATCTCGATCATCCATGTCCACATTACCCTACCCGGGGCCCCACCAACATAGGCCTTGCCCACCCAAAATTGCCTTTGAATATTACATCTATGCGGCGTGGGGATACGCGTCGGCAACTGCCGCGCCTTTTCTAGTTTATAATAATTTGCTCGAGATATCAGACAAGTATGATCCGAACTTGATGAAACTTGATTTCAACATCCATTTAGGATTGACATACGTATATTATTAGTTTTTTTTTCCGGTTACTTCAGAGAGTTGTTGCCATTTGAGTATGGTAAATATCATTTATGAATGGATAATTCGCATGTGTAACAACTTTAAATCAACTTTCCGTTTACGGTGGAATCGCGCGTCTTGTCGTTCCGTACCGTACACTTTTCTCTTAAGTAAATCAAATCAAAAAAGATGTTTCAAATACTTTAATTAATACATGTTGTATCAAGTCAATAAAACCGTCGGAACAAATGATGTGTTTTCGAAGAATTGATAGCTTATTTAATTTTTCCTCGAAATTGTACAAGAAATGCATATCTACAAATTGATTAATTACATTGCCCATGTACATTTTTTTGAATAAATAATTAACAACATTAAAGTCCAGATATGTCTAGTGATGTTGTCGATTGTGTTATAGACTGAAGTAAGTTTATCTCTCCATTTCGCATTGAACAAATTTAATGCGCTTTTGATAAAGGTGTACATCCTGAATCGTGGTGTAACGGTGCTATTGTTTCAAATTTCAAACAAAGGTGGAGAAATTTCATTTATGATTTTAAATGTTTCAATAGCCATTGATCTAATACATCTTATTTGCAAGGACGGAAGGGCTACCCTTTGTAAAAGATCACTATATGGAGTGCTAACAACAACAACAATCAACAAAATTTTTATTTGTACTGAAAGGCCTCCGGCCCAAAATACAAACAAACATGCAGTAATCATAAGTAGTGACATTGTATCAATATAAACAACAGTATTTGTGAGACGTGTTAAAAAAAAGAATAATTCTTATAGATATATAATCAAACATTTAAGCGTAAGTTAAATGAATTCGAACCAATATCGGAGTCGGTAGTTATCAAATGATTTAGTAGCACATTTCCTAATGGAATAGTATCGCAACAAATATACACAATATTCGAGTTTGACTTAAGTTACAGAAAACTTGCCCGGAACTTTTATGCAACGTCAAGATACTCATTTTCGATATTATACACATTCTGAAGTCGTCATTTTTCAGCTGCCATATTTCGCATATACAAACAATATCAAATTCCTCACAGTATTACTTTACTATCAAATCGTCAATATGCTTGCGCAGCCCCTGGAAGTTCAACGAGCAAAACATATGTTTTAATTGCATTTGTATATATGAGCTTTGTTCGGAATCCTATATGTGAGGGTCAGTAACAGCGACCGGTTGTTTGTTTACTTCATCATATACGTATTTCACACCATCGACTACGCGATGGTCATTTCGAAAGAACGCGTTTTTGTCATTATCTAGGCACTCTTTCAAAAAACTCGTATAGTTTCGACCGCGATTTCATTACATTCTCGGGCAAGTCCTCGCCAACTCGAAATTGTACTTTTTCCCCAGCTTTCCTTTTGGACCTAAATTTTGCCAAGATTCTGTCTCGGACCTGCATATTTGCACACTTTATTGGTACTGGTCTCGTTGCCGATTTACTTGGAAGACGGTATGCAAAGTCAAAAGAGTTCTCATTTTCTGAAAGACCCAACTGCCTAATTTTAGCGTCAAGTAGTTTCGCTTCGGTTTGTGTCTGGGTTTCGTTTCCATCGTCTAAACATATAAACATAAACATATAAACCAATTTTGCTTAATTATATACATTAAAATAAATGTACATCACATATTTTTATGTAAGTATATTGATATTATTAATGGCTACACATTGTATGTGTCTTTCAATGTTAAACAGCTTCGGGATATAAAGTGTTCGATTGTTAAAACACCATTTTTTTTCTAATTAACCTATAATTGTTTTTGTTCAATTAATAGTAAAACAGCAGAAACTTTCTATTGTGAAAGGCCAATTTCAAAACTGTGTTATTTTTGTCTATATAAAGCAATAAAAATCATGACCAATCGATTTGTTGCAAATAAATAAAACAAGTTAGACGAATTGCAATTGCAATATTATAATTTTAGTTAATTATGATACTGATTTTCTGAAAAGTATTTAACCAAGAAATATCGACACCAGATGACCCGCATGCATCATTAAGAGTAACAATTTATTCGATGTTGACGAAATACGATTATAATCATCATCATCTCATCATTATCTTTAGCTTGAAGTGTGAAAATATTAGCATTATGCTAAATTTGTTTGTTCACTGTTCCAGTCTACTGTATAATACTATATTGAAACGTTTATTACGCTTTTGCTTTTTATATTGGCTCACATATATTTATATGATTCATTTTTATATCTGCAGCTAGCATTTATATTGTTTTATTATGTAAATCAATAGGAAATAGCACATTTGACAAAGCCTCAAACATCGTTCGAGGCAAAATGTTAACGCGTATTTAAGTAGCGCATTCTATTTGATGCATGAAACTTTCGCTGAGTCGTTTTATTAAATGTAGTAGTTGCTATATCGATATTATTCATTCAGATAGCGTTGGGCATCCAACACATGGTTTCGACTCATGCGTTCAGGTATTTGGAAAAAAGTGTCTAGATAATCGCTGCCGTTTGTGAGTGGGAAACTATCTTGGGAACGTTTGATAACGAAACATATATTGAAATATTAAGCGGTTTGGATAATGTTATGGTGCGATGTGTCGTGAATATAATGTGTTTTAATTCCTACCTCAAGTAAGTTCTGATATGTTGTGTGAATTATTATTTTGTGCACGTTTCAAATGTGATAGATCTAATGAATTGTGCATGATAGCCCTACTGTATATAGTGTCATAACACATTTGGGTTGTTATTGTAGGAAGTTATAAATTTACATTAACAACAATATATTGCAATTTTGCATATAACCACCTTTATTGGGGCTTTTGCATTTGGATGGTGGGGATATTTTTTTTTAAAGGTTTCTAAGGAACACACGAGATGCAGTTGATTGGTGCATTTGTTTCCATCAATCAATGTGGTTTCTATGGTTAACACACATTGTGTAGCTAACTGATAAGTACATTGACATATATTTTATATTTGAAATGTGACACTATGTTGTTGTTTTATAATGTACATTCACATGTTAAGCTAATAACCATTGGTATGCCGAGTTCGATGTTTTGATATATATAAACCAGTTAAACTCGCTCAGGCATTTCATTTGCCGTATAATTGCGGAACCTCAAAGTGTCATGTGTGTGTATTTCATCTTTACGTAAGTGTCTTGTCTATCTCAAGCGTTTTGAGTAATCGCGATTTGCAATCGGCTCCTTGCAACCCATAAACGATAAAATGCTATAAACAAAAATTATTCCAGGCTGGTGAAGCCGAATAGTTACTTTGTATTTGTGTTTACAAATTGCTTATATGTTGGTATTATGCATTGAAAAAAAACAACATATGATTAAGAATCTTTACATATGCTATAAAAACGCCCCAAGTGTGCGCCCCAACATAATTTTACGAAAATAGTTTCGAAGACATTATTTGAACAAATCGCACGCATTTTTATGTTGTAATTCATTTGTTCAGTAGCATTAAATACGTGTTGTGTATACATTTTTCATATGACCGATCGAACAATCAAACTGTTACGAGTTTAATGTGCGTATAACCGTAATTTGATTTCTACACACAAGTTCTAAATCACGTAGTTTTATATAATTAATGCACACATTTTCATATGCACATCGGAAAAAAAGAACCAACAGACAATGTTATTGTTATTGTACTAAGAAGTAATGAACATGACACTCTATTATTTACCAACTTGTTCTTGACATACCGATTATAAACATGTCCGTTTGTGTTAATAACATGTCTTGAAGCTGCACAATTATTAATATTTATATACTCAGCCAAGTACGTCGGTACCAAGTTGGCATCTGCATGTTTTAAAAAAGTGACTATTGGAAACAATATGCATGTACCAAAGTTGTAGTAACGACATGTTTAGTCGTCTCTACGGGCTCGTATATGAAATTAATAATTTGACATATATAATATTAAAGACCCATCTAAAAAAAAGAATGTACATATATGCAGTCATGTTTCTGCTTCTATCTCATTAATAGGTTGCTGCTGATGACAAATGTAAGGATATAAAAAGTATAACATTCCATATAATACATAGAGTTAAACGAGCATAACAAATTTAGGTTTTTACTTTATGGTAATATGTGCTGCTTTAAATAGGATTTTAACAAGAAATATAAGTTTATTAATACATATACGAATCAGGCGGATAGTATTATTATTATTTTTTAAATTACATGTCTTAAAGTTTGATCTGTAAACACTTATTTAAATACAACACACGTTCAGTTCTCGCTTGTACAATCATGCTTTCCTCACTTAAGCACGAGTATTTCCAGATGCTGCATGAGTAGGTTTTGATTTATTTTAATTTGTGTCTAGCCACTAGGCATCCCATACATAAAAGTGTATTGAGTGTGTGCCGGTTTAGAGTGATATTCAATTCACTGACGTGACTCGTTTGTTAATATTGTATCTGTAGGTAATACAAGATTTGATTGATACACATACTAAAGTTGCTCGTTTACAGACCGCCAAAATTATAAGTTAAAGTTGACATACTAAAAATCACAGTAAATTCAAACACTATCGACTTTAAAAATTACATAATAGCAGAGTTGTTTGGATTTTTTAATTTCTGTTTTTAATATAACAATTTCACTTTGTTTGTGCATATCGTCGCTGCTCTTCGAAAACCTCGTAAGTCAATTTTTACAACTTGTCAATAGGCAAAAAAAAACTTTTTTAAATATAATAATTCAGAAAGTCTAAAAAATGAACCAAATATTAAAGAGAAAACTGCGTAAGTCCTTTTTTAGAATTAAAATGACAACTACACCCCTTTATATTTTCATAAATAAAAAGTATGCCAATTTTGACATAGATTATCTAAATTATTATATTTTAAAACTTCAAAAAATATTCAAAAAATGTTTTTTGTTGCCAATTGAAAAGTTGTAAAAATTTACTCACGCAGTTTTTGCAGAAACAATTAGGGCACCAATGAGTGTTCAGGATTTTCTCACGTGCTCATAACTAGGCCTTCTGATTGGATAATAAATCCAGTATTTTCGCAGAAAATTACCCGTGAACCCGCCGTTCTTATAAAAACAAATAACAATTTGCGCCAAATTTGACTTACGCTGTTTTCGAAGAACTGCGACGATATAATATGTATATATCATTATAAGTCATAACCTTTAAGGTAGAAACCGTGTTAGCATTTGATTTGTTAGATGTATTACCTATAGCAATGGATACAGTTTTACATTGTGTTCATCGTTTTTCATCTAAGAATGTGCTTGGAATACTCGTTCAGTCAAAATTAATATTTCCAATAACATACATTGGTATGTAATATAATTGCTAGTAATGGACATGATTCAAAACTATGTTGTTGGAATTGTTCATGAATGTGTTTTTATATTATTGTTATATTCATAACAGCAATAACCGCGGATATAGTCGCCATTTAAAACTTCAAAGCCTCTCTTGCCGTTTAGATATGTTGTTATGGTGTTATGGTGTTAATAGTTCATTGTTATGATGAGTACCTTGTCTGACGATTAATAACACAGACTAGTAAAAGCCGCTTTAATTGCAATATGGTGTTGTAATAAAATGTGGAGTTTATTGGCCAAATGTAGTTATGGATTGTCGATACTCTTTATTTCTTGTGATTTAACGTTGGTCAAAGAACTCTTTAACTAGTTGTTAAGTTTCTGAAAACGCATATGTAGCGCATAGTTGATATCAACGGCGACACAAACAAAAGCGGCCGAAATACATAGGTTTGGTATATATATATATATATATATATATATATATATATATATATATATATATATATATNTTATTTTTTTTTCAACGCGTTGCATGCTGTATTACATGAAGCGATCATACATATACAGATAGTAGGAGAACGCTATCAAATTGAAAACATGGAAATGATAACAGAAAATGTGGTTAAGATATTGGAAAGGGATATAGTCGTACATAAATGGCTACATAACGTTTTAGTATAGTCGTATTATTCGTAAACTGCTTTCGACAAGATGTAATTTAAAAAACAGGTTGTTATCAGCCTCACGTTTGCCGTATTGGTCAATTTAACAGCATTTATTCGAGATAATAATTGCAATGAACATATTTACATTTGACTAAAATATGTTCTTTTCGTTGAGAACCATATACATGCGAACTCAAATAAATAAAACTGCCCGGGTAAACACTATGTTCATGTATGAGGACGCTTTAATTTAACGAACGTTTCATATTTGGTATTTTAAATACTTATGTTTATAGTATTGTGTTTGACATTCGATACCACTATTTATTTTACGTACATGTAATGCATATTCTTATTCTCATTTTTATGAAGGGACGTTTTATATAAAAAAAACGGCTAAACATATGTCAATTACTTAATTTAATCCACAACTTGTTATGTTGCCATAATTCTAGTCGAATACGCATGAAACCACCATGCGTACGTGTATATTTCTTTACTGTGTATATTTGGCAAACCGTTTTTGATATATTTTGTGCGCTTAAAACGATTAAATCACGCATTGAAACGTATGACATTTAACAAAAAAATATGTGTTTAAGAACTTACTATTTTTTTAACAAGCTATAAATGATACTCATTTATTAAGAATTATGAGATGTGAATTGTATAAGGGGTATTAATGAAACTTATTATCGACCTACGCATTCCTGCCTTTAACCATTACAATATATGTTAAGTGCTTATTTATTGAATACGAGGTATAAATGGCTTAAGTTATTTTAATTGAACAATCTGTAATATAGTAGAACGGATATGTTATTCTCGTAATACTGTATTAAAAACAATGTAACATAATGTATTTCTTATAGATAAATAATCGAGAGTCTATATATAATACTTATAAACATATTATCGACCTCGGTATTCATTCTTTTATCCATTTCAATATTTGTTAATTGCTTATCTATTGCAAACAATGTGTAAATGGCTAAAGTTAGTTTAATTGAACAATCTTTAATGTAGCATTACGGCTATATTATTCTTATCCTTCTGCATTAAAGCAATGTAACATAATGTATTTCTTATTGATAAATAATTGAGAGTGTATAAATAATAATTAAGAGTCTATATTGTGTTTGTATTGCGGTATGATTCCCACTCTGGGAGTGTTTTTCAATATCTTCTATTACGACACAACGGACTCGAGAGTTACTAAGTAATGATTAAATAGTCGTTGAAGTCGAGTTAAAAACTCTTATCTAAAAGTAATCAGTATAGCATTTCCAGTTAATCAATTACGAACAAACGGCATCGCCATAGACAATGTTTCAGATAAACTGCATGCTAAATGATGCATGCATAGGCATCGCACATTCTTCAACAAAATAACCATATAGGGAAACTGATTGAATTTGATATGAATGACTCAACAATTGAAAGTTTTCTAATAGTAGAAGCTTGACAGTGTGGTTTTATTACTGATTTCTAGTCAGTCAATTATTATGTTGCATTTCTATCTATATCTAATAACGAGGTATATTCAACTTATTCAAATGCTGACTATGGTCCTATTATGAGATGTTAATGTGCTGGTATAAAGTGCATAAAGAGAACATGAAAATAAATAAAAACGTCACGTGCGCTTATGACTAAGATTTTAATGATTGAATAAGTAATTTCATAATGATAGGATATTAAACACATTTAGTTTGCAAAGTAATTTTGAATTTTTCGAATTGCTGTGATTTTGTTAAATGCTGCTTTTGCATCTTTTATACCACTTACTTGTTTCTATATCTTAAATACAACAGTTAAGCAAGACTTGACAGCGCTAAGCAGTGACGTAAATGCAAACGAGATGCTATGCAAGTGTCTCTTGAGTCAGCAAATGACGCTGAAGCATCTCGTAATTCAGATGTTAGTGAATTATTTCGCACTCCAGCTTTAAGTGAAGTATCTCGCAATCCATCTGTTCCATGAGTTTCTGTTTGGGACATTGGTAGGGTCAATCACACTATTGTAGCTCCAGATTATTTAGTTGATGCTAACTGAAACTAGAAAAACAAATACACTTAGAAAGCAGTAGTAATTCTTTTAATAAGAACAATAATACTAATAATATTAATACTAATAATAGTAATAATAATAATAATAATAATAATAATAATAATAATAATAATAATAATAATAATACTAATACTAACAATAATAATAATAATAATAATAATAATAATAATAATAATAATAATAATAATAATAATAATAATAATAATAATAATAATAATAATAATAATAATAATAATAATAATAATA